>JAXQQM020080468.1:0-17704 GCA_034641835.2 Pinus albicaulis | reverse complement strand
AGTGGGAGATTTTCCTGAGGAGTTGTGGCCCCATTTCAGTCTGTTTCAGTTGGTGTCTGCGCAGTTCTTGGAGGGACAACGTTTTTTTAGGAGGAGGGTTTCTGGGGGTGATTTTCGGAGGTGGTCCGTTTTGTATATGGTTTCTGGGTTTTGTCCGGGGTGGTGAGTTCAGGTGGTCTGCCGATTTTCAGCTCATTCCGGCAAGGGGAACAACCCCTAGGTTCAGTTCATTCCAGCAGCAGCAGTTTACCGCAGTTTCTTCCCGCAGCTGGGATGCAGTTTCTTGTAGCAGCCATTTCCTGTTTTTCTGAGAGGGTTCTTCACTTGCCTTGAGCAAGGATAGGTGCATTTATTCTGATTATCCATTGTATTTCATTATATTCTCAGATTAATAAAATGGCTTAGCATTTCCGGCATTTTTATGTGTATTTGCTTTATGTTCTATTTTCGGCATTTCCTATATTGTCGTATGCTTGTATTGCTGTCTATTTCCCATTGGGGATATTACAAGTTCGCACTAAACAGTGCTGCAGACCGACTAAACAACCGGCGTGCTCAAGTAGACAGAAGTCTAGCTCACAATATCATCAACATATCAATAATGCCAAATGGAGTGAAACCCCCGCCTTTTATAGTGCTAGCTCCCTCAAAACCCTAACTACGTCCTTGAGCTCCTCCTATGCCTGCGCAGTTGCCTTTGGAGCCTACGTGAGGCCTCTCTCATGTATGTGTGGACCCCCAAGGCTTTCCCCTTTAAGTTACAACGTTCATCTACTAGGAAGCACTTTATTTTATTAAAGTGAGTTGACCCCCTCTTTCTCCCTTTATTTATTAATTTAACTATAGGCGGCAAAACTATACAAAAATGAAATATTCCAATTAGCGGTGCTAATTAGGAATATTACAACCTGAGGGTTACCAACCTGAGGCTACCAATGAAGTAGAGAACCAGGTTCCCAACCTCTCATACAAGAAGAAATAACAAATCCAAGATATCCTCTAATGGCCTCCTCCTCTTCTTTTTGTAGATCTGATGGACCTCTCTAAAAGCTCATATTTATTATTATTTTAATCATTGAGCATATTTCCCTCAATTAAAATATCTTTTTAAGTGGGAAAATGGTAAATTAGCCACCATACTCCCTCCAACCATTAGAAGTCATTCCTCGGCATCCCATCTTGTAGATCTTCTCATTCTGGTTCCAAGGAGCTATTACAACGAGGTATTCCATTAATTAATCTTCCCGGAATGCCACCTCGAGCACAATTAATTAAGTTAGGCCCCATAATAATGCTATTTTCCGAAAGTTGTTGGAATGCAAAGGAACGAAAGGCAAATTGTGTGGATGATGGTATATGCCAAGAGAATGCCATCGGATCCCATAAAAACTCCTCGAAACTCCCTCGGAACCCCTAATGACATAAACCTACTCCCATAACCTGGCCATCCCGTGCCCTGGAAATCCACCCTGGCTGTGCTATAGAGGAAAGTAGAAATGGGGACATCATAGTGCCAATCCCAATGAACCAATGATCACAATCCTAAAGAATGGAGATGAAATCTACAAAATGATAGAAAGTGGTACATATTAAATATCATGAACACGCTACTTCAATTCAAGTCTCCCAAGTAGTGCCTCTCTTGTAACTCTAAGGTCCCCCATAGGAGGTTCGACTAAGTTAAGGTCAAAACCTAACCTCCTTGCTAAAGTGAGATGACAGATTTACAGTCAATATCGGTCAATCATCCAGATTGCCCCTTAATCCATGTTAGAATGCCCCAAACATTAAGTAAAAGCACATGATTGAAAAATGGTTAAAGTAACTGCCGAATGATGACCCACCTTCCTTCAAGAGGAATGCCGGATGGTGAGAGGTGTCTGATTGATGCAAATGGTGGAGGATCATGGCATATCATCATGTATTGAGCAATTTACGTGTCGGCTGGTTGGTTCCTCGAAGGAAAAAAAAATTCTCCTATGGGCTTACCCACTTTTTGGTGGGTAACAGTCCCCTTGCTGGATCACAAGATATGGTCCTTAATGCATATTTAGTTACAATAGCAAGGTAAAACTTAAACTTTTGCTTCTATATGTGAATGCATCCTTGAATCTTTTGTGCTGAACATTATCTAGTTTAATATTTCCATTCCAATAAATTGGTTATGATGGGAGATGAACAGACCTCATGCAAATAATGTATAATATTTTTGGATTTTTATGTCTGGCTATGGTTTTCGATGGTTCCGTTCTGCTAGGCATTTGGATAATTTAATTTTAGCCTTTTCATTGTCAGGTACTATGTTTTATTGTAACTTTCTTTGTCGCATATTACTAACTAATATTTATTTTTGGCAGTCAATGTGATTGTTCAAGGAATTTCAGTCATACTGATGGTCTATTTGTCTTTCCGGCAGAAATTCACAGAGTTGGAATATTTGGTTTTAGGATTGGTTTCAGTGCTACCCTCTTTCTTGCTGCCATTCATTTTGGTTGGAAAGGTAACCTTTTATCTTTGTGCCATCTTATGGCATTCGGATTCTGGGATGCTTTTTTCTTCAATTTTAGTTATCTTTATTAAAACACAACACAGTCACTGTTGGCATCCTCTTATTGAAGATGATAAATGTGATAGTACCCTAGAGTTACAAGGTATGATCTACATGGTACATATAATATGCCTTTGCTAAGTCCTCTTGTATGAAGATGAAAATGATTGATTTCAATTTTTCTCAGGTTGAAACAAAACTTTCCATGGTTGTAATATTCCATATCATTGGGTAATCTAGATATTCTACTTGAAAGAATGCCCACAAAGCATAAACTGGTTAACATGCAGCAACTTTTCAAGCTATATTTTTTTTTAGTATCCTTCCAAGATAGTTTGCTCCTGGCCATTTAGTTATCATTGCTTCTGAGGTGTAAACTACATGTGTCCTTCGTTGCTGTGTTTATCTTTGATTCACCCAAGCAGGTATTTGTCATTATTTTCTGCTATTAAGAACAGAACTACACACACATATATAGACACAGTTTCAGTAAAGCTAAATATCTGATAAAAACATGTATCTAGGTTTTTGTATCTTGTATCCTTATTCTCTTGTTGGCAGTGGTTGTACTTGTCACCATGTGGTCTGCTTTCTCCGTTTTATGATGCCTATACTTCAGAAGCTGCAGCAACACATGGAATCTTGTCCTGATTTTTATGTCCATCTTGCGAATTTTAGGTGGAGAGATGGATCGTAAAGTCTGTGGAAGCTATCACATTGTGAGCCATTATTGAGGAGAGACGTCATCCCTCTTCAAAGGTCTATAATTGCTTTGTAGACTTCTGGAAAGCATTTGAGATAGCATTGAGGGAGACATTACTCCAGAGACTCCTTGACATTGGCATATCTGAAATCTCACTGGCAACTATAATGAAACTATATGAGTCAGTCTTGGGATGGTTTAGGATGGGACATGACCTTTCTGACTTCATCCAGAGTACCATTAGGGTAAAAGTAAAATAGGGGTGCCCCCTCAGACCGACCCTCTTTGGGATCTATATCGATGAGTTAGAGTCTTTCCTTCATGAGCGTATCCAAGAGGGGGATGTTTGTCTTCTACATGAAATGTTGACTTCCTTGCTCCTATACGACCATGACTTGGTCTTGTTAGCCTCTACTCCCGAGGTATACAAAGACAAATCAACTTACTGGCTAGTTTTTGTGGCCTTTGACTGTTCAAAATCAACTTGGGTAAAACCAAGGTTTTGATCTTCAATGAGTCGAAGTGTTGGAAATATTGAGAGGGGGGTGAATCAGTATTTCTTAGCAATTGACACTTTTTAATCCTTTTCAGAGCATTATTTATTCTTTAGTTATTATTAATGTTCTTCTTCAACAATTATAAACAATAATCAGCAGTAGACAACACCATACAAACATGCAGGAAGATAAAAAAATAGTGTGAATTTCTGAACATGTTCTATGCCATTTCAAATTAGGGCACAAAATACTGAAGCAGATAGAACAAATAAATCGATCGATGGAAGACAAGCCAACAATAGAAAAAAAAGAAGAAGAATGATGGCGTTACGGCGATCAGCAGGATGCTTCAACCAGAAAAGTCTCCAATAGGTCATTCAGCCAAGCGTGTCACACAACGCTAAAACGCTACATCAGGAAGCCCTAATTCAGCTCCATGAGAAAGCCCTAACACAGATGCACCAACGAGAGAGAAGATAATTTCCTCCACACAATGTGTGTGAAATGATCTCCAAAACTCTCCTATTTATAATCATCTGTGGGGGTGTGTGACACGTCCTTTAAGACATTTAAGTCTATATTTTATTCCAGGCCAACCTAGCATATAAGTGGAATAAATTCAAAATACATGTTCTCCTCATTCGATTGAGATGATCTTTAGATCAATCTTACACCTCTCTGAAAGAGGAATCCAATAAAAATATCGGGATCATCATCTGAGTAGCACAACTCGGAGTTTGGAGCTAGTTGCCCAAAATTAACACTCCCTCTCAACTAGGGAGAACTCCGTCCACTTGTGCAATCCAAACATCGTGCGTCATCCTGCTGTAACGTGCTTTACTGGCATCTTTATTTCAAATGGTGAGTCACAAAGACATCACACCCGGCTGACCCGAAGTCAGCTTAGAGGTTAAAACCTCTCCAGGACTCTAAAAGAGTCTCATACTAACCCGGAGTTAGTTTAATTGACCCGAAGTCAGTTGGAGGTCCCAGACCCCACTTCACTTGATCCCCAATCAAGTCATTGGACACATGTCATCCTATCATAGAGTAAGACAATCCTCGATGCGTCCATCAATCTTGCTATGGTCTCTAACTTTTCCCACCGCATTGGCCAAGATGAGGGGTACTTCCCATGAGTCTTGGACTCCATGGGTAGAATGCATGCGGGGCACAGACCAAAGAGAGGCGAACCAACTCAATGTCATCACAGTGGGGTCGGAAGCACACCAACAAGGTTTGGCAAGCCTAGCCCTGTGGTTGCTTATAGCTTCAAGAAGCTATTCCCATGCCCCTTGGAGCTCTCGGAGCTCATCGTCCAACAGGACCTGGAGCTTTCACAGCTCATTGTCCTAGAGCTCTCACAAGTCATTGTCCTGGAGCTCCCGGAGCTCAGCGTCCAACCGGACTTGGAGCTTTCACAACTCATCGTTCAATAGGACCGTTTCACGACTCCAAGATTTTCACGGAAGGTTAGGAACTTGACCTTCCCCAACAGGTTAGTGAGAATATTTGCGTCTTGCTCATAGTTCCTATATGAGCCTTACGGCGCCACGTACCATGTCCCAGACAAAGTGGTACCTGGTTGGATCGGTTGTGAAACACGGGATTCTCGGACAACCGAATCCCACTCTAGTTATCACAAAAGATAACTATGGTATCTAGCACATGGCCGAACAACTCATTGAAGAGCTTTCGTAACCAAATCGCTTCACAATAGGCCATGCTCGTAGCAATGTATGCGGCCACAGCGGTGCTCAAAGCTACCAACTTCTGCTTCCTGCTCATCGAAGCAGAACCAAGTGTAAAGTAGCATCCACATGTGCTCTTGTGATCCACCACATTGCCAGCCCAATCGACATCGGAATATCCATGGAGTGTCTCGCTCCCGGCAGTGTATCTCAGCCCATGGTTTATCGTGCCTCGGAGACATCTTAAGAGATTCTCAACACCATCCCAGTGAAAAACGTTCACTGCAAATCATACATTCGGACGAGAGTTCACTAAGAACACTAGCGCACCTATGAGTTGGCGATACTTGGTAGGATTTCCCAATGCTGGCCCAGCAGCATTTCCACACAACTTCTTGAAGTTGATCTCCATCGGTATCGACACGGACTTATAGTCCACCATACCAAATCTCTCCAGCAGCTTCCTAATGTATTTTCCTTGAGATAGGAAAATCTTGCCAGGTCTCTGCCAGACCTCCAAGCCTAGGAAGTAATGCATTAGTCCTAGGTCTTCAATCTCGAACTCAGAAGCTAGCTCCCTTTTACACCAATGAATGAGAGGGTCAACACCTGTCAGGAAGAGATCATCCACATAGAGAACTAGTATGAGAGGTTTCTCACGATCGACCTTGAAGTAAAGGTTCGGATCAACATTACTTCGAGAGAAGCCTAGCTTCATCAAGTAGCTATCAATCCTCTCATACCAAGCCCTGGGTGCTTGCTACAACCCATACACATGTTTCTTCAACCTGCATACATGAGAGTCTCTATCTTGGACTTTGAACCCCAAAGGTTGCTCCACATACACTTCTTCCTTTATCGACCCATGCAGAAAAGCGGTCTTCACATCCATCTGATGGAGACTCCATCCTTGCATAACGGCAAGGGTAATAATAGATCAGATGGTCGTATAGCGAGCCACAGGTGTAAATATATCATCATAGTTAATGCTTTCGGTTTGAGAGAAGCCTTGGGTGACAAATCTTGCCTAGTATTTTTCAGCACTTCCATCAGATCTATGCTTGATCTTGTAGAGCGATTTCGAGGTGACAACAGCTTTGTCCTGCGGTCTCGGAACAAGATTCCAGACATCGTTCTTCATAATGGACTCATATTCTTCGTGCATCGCATCCTTCCAAAGTTGATGCTTTACGACTTCTTCAAACGTTCCAGGCTCAGATTGTACAATAGTACTCATGGGTGCTAGATACCCTTGGTATCGATTCAACTTATTGCTTTCACGAAATGTCCCCCTTGGGGCCATATGTCTCTCGACATCCTCGAGAGTATCCTTGAGCCATGAGGGTCTCTTCCTACCAGAAGGAGGAGGATCAGTAGGGTTCATTGGACCTTCAACATCGGGCAACGATTCATCCTTCGACACTTCCTGCTTGTCTGTCCTTGCACGATTGTCTTCCTTGGAGCTAGGAAGGTTCATCACTTTCCGAAGGGTAGCGTCTTCATCGAAGGTGACATCGTGGCTTATCTCCACTAATCTTTGACCAGACACATAGATCCTATATGCCTTCAAAGTTTCACTGTAGCCCACAAACATTCCTTTCTTCTCAAAAGCATCCAACTTGCTTCTCTTTTCTTTCAGCACATGAAAGAAAACAGGACAACCAAAAACTCTAAAATGAGAAACATTAGGTTTCTTACCAGAGAAGACTTCTTCGAGAGTTTTGGAGTCCAATGTAGAATGCGGGCATTTATTTTGAATGTACACAACAATGTTCGTAGCTTCTCCCCATCGAAACTTCGGCAAACCTAGGTCACATAGCATGGCACGGGCAGCCTCCACAGTGGCTTGATCCATCTTTTCAGCAACATCATTTGCTTAGGAGTTTAGATGATGGAGGTCTCCCTCTTAGTCCTAACATCTCTGTAACGGCTCCCTTGAGTTTTCCTACAGCCCATACATAAACATCACAGATACTAATGCCCAATATATACATCATATCACCAGCATATTGGGAGTCGGAGCGAAAACGGGGAGCCGGGAGCGCCATTTTAAAGCTTTGGCCTCGGAGCGTCTCCGGAGCGTTTATATATATATATATATATATATATATATATATATATTATATTTTTTATATTTTGATGCATATATGTCAACAAAAACATATAGAATGATGAATTAGACATAAAAAACATAAAAACATAGATTGAATCATATAACATCAATCATCTAGAAGTTATAATCTTCATCAACCACGCCCACAAGTTGGAAGCATACAACATATTGACTCTTGAGTCTCGCGAATCATCAATCTGAAGGTTTTAAGCTTTCAAAATTCAATATATAACATTTATCATCATTGATTTCAAATTTCAATATCTAACATTTATCATCATTGATTCATTGATTTCAAAATTCAATATACATTTATCATCATTGATATATAACATTTATCGTCATTGATTCATTGATTTCAAATTTCCAATATATATCATTTATCATCATTGATTCATGGATTTCAAAATTCAATATTTAACATTTATCATCATTGATATTATATAACATTTATCATCATTGATTCATTGATCACCATATAACTTTCATGAAGCATCATATTCATAATTCATAATGACTTGTAAACTTATAAATGCCAACTTCAAAGTTTCACCTTTCAAATTCTAACTCCAAACTTAAATTGTCATTAAATATATGAAAGAGTCAAGTTTCAACTGTTCAACTATCAACAACAATTAGAAAAGACTAGTAAACAACAAATCTATTTTATCTACTGGCTGGCCCCTTGCCACGCCCACGAGAAATGTCTAATTTGTGCGAGCCACGAGGAAATGGTGGTCTTCTAGTACTCTCAGGAGTACCATGACCATGACTAGAAGGTGGAGGCTGGATCTGCAAAGGAACAATAGTGTGATATTGAGAACTGGCACTGGCACTGGCACTGGCACCCGCACTGCTACCAGTAGATGGTGGGACTGGCCCTGTGTGTGGCGGTGCTGCTGATGCTTCATCATCATCCCTAAAAAGTTCTGCTTCCAATTCTTCCATATGTACCGTGCCATCCTCCAAATTCTCATCCTCTGGGTTGTTATCCCAGACTCTGTATGATTGATCCTTATTTGCCCGATCACAGTAATGGCTCAACAACCTCAAGTTTTAATGCACATAAACCAAGCTTTCAACTTGGTTTTCATTCACCCTGTTTCTTCTCACATTGTGTATGAAGTTGTAGGTGCTCCAACACCTCTCTGCAGAAGAAGTGTTCACAACCTGTGAGAGAACTTTTTTAGCCAACTTTAGCAAAATTCCCATGCCGCCATATGCTTCCCATCATGTGATAGCATCAAATCTATCCCCCTCTTCCATTACATGGAAAGAACCAAAGTTAGCAGTGCAACTGAAGTATTTGCCTAATTCAAGGCGCAATCTAGCACACTCCTCCCTGTCAGGTACCAACTTGTCCAATGCCTTCATGTGCCCCTCTTGTACCTCTAGATCTATGTGAGCATAGTTATTAAAACCAGAACTGGTGACCGGACCGGTGGACCTAATGAACCGAGTTTCTAATCGGAACCGGTCTAACCGGGAGTGGTCAGATCTCAATGAACCGGTTTTAAAAAAAATACATTAAATAATTATTTTTTAATAAAAAAAACTATTTTTAAGATTTGCAACCATGATTCCAAGCCAATAGAGACAAAATATGCAAAGTTTGCTCATTTATATACCATGCAAAGGTGAATATATCAAAATGGCACCAAGTGCAATACATATCATCGAAAAATACATAAGCAATGAGGCTCCAAATGGCTCATAAAGTCCAAAAACAATGCTACAAGCTATGAGGCCATTGGCCTAATACAAGACTACATATTAGTGATCAACAACATGATCACTCCTCATCATGATCAAAATCATCACCACTACTAGACAAGTGATCATCAACATGAGCTACATAAATAATATGGCTCAAAGTTTGAGGACTCCTAAAACTCCTCTACAACTTTAGTAGTAGTAGTAGTAGCAAAAATAGACATCAAAACTACAAATCACCGAGCAACATGGTCTCTCATGAAACTCATCATTGATTCATCGCTACTAGAAATGGGATCATCAACAAGAGATACATAAACATCATCTAGCTCAAAGTCTTCAGACTTGGATTGCTCAACCTTATAACATGATAGAAATTGAAAAGTTTAACATGCCTAACCAATGATTTTGGTTTGAGTGAAGGGTTCATCTCCTCAACCTTAAAATGCGGTAGAAAAAGATTAGCATGCCTAACCAATTGTTTTCCTTTGATTGAAGGGTACATCAAGGTTCTTAAAGGACTTCATGCTCTTGATCAAATGCCAATATCATACCCTTACACATGATAGAATCAAATGGAAACATTGCAAATTCCCAAACCATGAAACCCTGAAAACCATTACGTCTACTGAATTTTGAGTGAAACCTAAAATTCTAGTTTCTCCATATGAAATCCAATGAGGTCGAAACCACTCTTAAACATCCTGAGTCATTTCATGGTAATGTTAAAAATTTAAGTAAAAGAACTTTTACTTTAAGAATTTAACATTACCATGAAATGTCAATGCTTCCCTTACTTCCACATCACCCCTAAAACCCATTTCTGGCCCTAAACAAATCGTTTTTTCATTGAAAACTTTTTCCGCCCAACGGAATCATTTTTTTGTTGTCGGGGAGCGTTTGGAGCGAAATACCTCGACGCTTCCGCGTTTAAAAACACTCGGTTAAAGAGCCAGTAAATCACGGAAGCGCTCGTGGAGCTGCCGACCGAGCGTTTCCAACGCTCCCAAAAGGCAGGAGCGTTTAACAGCCTGGGGAACGCGTCTCCCCCGAAAACGCCCCGAGGCTGGAGCGTGCTTTCCGAACACTCCCGCACGGAGCGCATTTCGGAGCGGGAACCGAGGGGGGGGGACGTCTCCGCAACCCCCGGGTCTCCCTCTTAGTCCCAACATCTCTGCAACAGCTTCCTTGAGTTTTCCTACAGCCCAGACATAAACATCACAGATACTAATGCCCAATATATACATCATATCACTGCCAAGGTGATTTTAGATAAGGCTGCTATCATGACGTTGTAGGTATCTTTATATTTATGTCATATGTGCCACTGTCAGACACAAGTATCACTGACACAAGAACACATATTAATACCATATATCTCTGTCATGCCATACATCATCTATTTATATCTTACTATTATCATACTTATCACTGTCATGGTGCTGAAGATATCAAAACAATGAGGCCATATATACTCTGCCATATGACACACCTACTTCCATGTAGATATACTGCTATCATTGTTCTATGACAGTCAAGGTTATATATATGTATAAAACTATCATGTACCAGAAACACTCAAGGAGATATTGTCATACGTAGCAACACATAAATGTCATTGTTATGCAAAGGCTCACATCATACTGTACAGTAAGATGTTGATCCAATTGATCAAAAAAACACTCTTATAGCAGAAAGTGATAAAGAGACTTCTGTAGAGTTTATAAAAAATCCCTACTTGTTGAATAATGCCCAGCGGATGATATAGTGATTGCCACAACTCTTATTACTCTGTTTTGGAAGCCTTTTTTGCAAGCAATTGATAAGATGTTCTCGCTACAAAATGTTGCTAACAGACTCCACACTTGTAACTTAATGATGAGTGTTCAGGAGTACCATCAATACAAACAATGATGACTTTGTCTACAAAATTCAGCCTTCAGCTTGTAGGTGTCCTTTTGATATGTAGATATCTTGTAGAGCCATATAATGTTGTCTATACTGAGAATGCAAACTATCATTTAAACAATGTCAAATGTTGCCTATGCAAGATGCATACCACAGTACTACCTTACAATTCAAGTCACAAATCACTGCAAATTCAAGATTTTGATAATATGTTCATTAGTCATTAATATTTCATGAATTTGATTGCTACAGTGATCATAAGCCTTGTTCCTTCAGTCCCTTTTTAGAATTACAAAGTCTTTGCATCACAAGGATAATAGCCTTTGTATCATAAAGATATTTCATCACCGAGACAGAGATCAGATATTTTATACTTTGTATCAACAAAGAATAATTCGTCCAATGCTACAGACATGCATCCAATCCTTGTCAACCATTTGCTTCTTTTCAAGGAGAAATTCCAGAATTAAGTCACAAAAGAATTTCGATTTTCAACACAGCAGACTTCATTAAATAGGGTACCCAAATCTGCTCGGATATAATCCACAAACAGATCCATAAATTAGGATCTAACATCTACACATATGTATCAAAAAAAACATACCTCAAGCTTATTGTTTAGGTCTCCTTGACTGCTACAAATCAGGGTTTGGTTAGGGCACAAAACGCTATCCCTAACAGCCCTTTATTTTTGGCCCAGAATAGCTCCTTAGAGCTGTGAACTGCCCTAGGAGAGGTCCCCTCCTTCCCTGCTGCAATTCGGGGCATGGATACCCCTACGTTGCCCCTCAAATTAATTTGTAGGGATGCGTCCTACTCAAAACAGCTCCTAGAGGCTGCGAATGCCTCTCCCAAGATTCTTTCACTCATAAACAACCCTTAACCAGTCCTGAAATGAACCTTCTTGGTTTCAACCCTCAGGTCACACTGGTTAAGGCTTCTTGACAGCCTGTTATAACACTTTTATTTTCACTTCTAGATCTCCAAATAGTGTGGCCTTCACCCAGACTTGTATCTTCTCCTGCACAGTGGTTTGGACCACCTTTTAAGCCTCCAAACGCTGCCTAACAGCCACTTGATCTTGCATAAACTGCCTAAAGCTTTACACTATAACTCGGGCTTCAGGACAGTGTTATTTAGGCCAGCGTATGGGCTGAAGCAACTCCTCCTAGCCACAGCTCACTTGAGGGAGGAATATTCCACAAGGGTTAGGCCTCTACGCCACCCAAACAAGCCCTCAAGTAATGCAGCCTTCCAGAAATTAATGCGGACTTGTGGTGATGCCCAAAATAGCATTCAAAAAACTCCTAAAAAGGTTCCACACAGCTTCTTCTTCTCCCACGCTGTAGTAGCCTCTCTTTTCTCTCACAAGTTGGGCATTGTCTTCTCCTAAGCTCTGAAACCATGTAAATTTCTGAACATGTTCTATGCCATTTCAGATTAGGGCACAAAATATTGAAGCAGATAGAACAAATAAATCGATCAATGGAAGACAAGCGAACAATAGAAAAAAGAAGAAGAATGATGGCGTTACGGCGATCAGCAGGATGCTTCAACCAGCAAAGTCTCCAATAGGTCATTCAACCAAGCGTGTCACACAGCCCTAAAATGCTACATCAAGAAGCCCTAATTCAGCTCCATGAGAAAGCCCTAACATAGATGCACCAAGAAGAGAGAAGATAATTTCCTCCACACAATGTGTGTGAAATGATATCCAAAACTCTCCTATTTATAATCATTTTTGGAGGTGTGTGACACATCCTTTAAGACATTTAATACATTGTTCTGCCTATCCGATCGAGATGATCTGACGAATCTTACACCTCCTTCCGAAAGAGGAATCCACAAAAAGAGTAGTATCGTCATCCGAGTTAAAGACAACCCGTAATTTGGACCTAGTTGCCCAAAATTAACATACTTTTTATGGGATCTCGTAGCAAGATATTGATTCATGAGGTGGACTACTCAAGGATCCCGCCTAACTACAACTCTCAGAACGCAGCAACAGATCACCCCAATTCTCGTAGATATGTGGGAAATCATGGAAGGCAATCATGGAGAACTCGTCCTCCTCGATCCTTGTAGTTACAGCTTGCGGATCATGTTTCTCGTCCTTGTCCTTCTTCATGAGAGGACACTGCGTAGCGTAGTGACCCATTTCACCACACCAGAAACACTTGATCTTTGAGACGTCCTTTTTCCGCCTCAGCTGCTCTTGCTGCCCCTTAGATGCAAGGGTTGCATTCTCTTCCTCCTCCATGGAATTTGACCCAATGATGTTGCTGCCATCAAGTTTGCACTTGATGATATCTCGCCTCATCTCTTCCTGCTGAAGAGCGGCCCACATATGTTCACAATCAAGAAACCTTTCTCTGCCCAAGATGCTCTAGACAAAGAATTTCCATTCAACTGATACCAATGTTGTGAACATCGCGATCGGGATTAAATCAACGAGGGGTAAAAATCGGAAAAAAATCGTAAAAATCGGAAAAAATCAGTACAAAAAAGGAAAAAATCGGCACAGAGAAAAATTTTCATTTTTTTTAAATTTTTTTAATATCTAAAGCATCCACAGCATAAAATAAATGCATTGACACATAATTATGAAAAAAAAAAAAAAAAATAATATATAAGATGTGTAATATCATGTCTAGTGCTACATCACACATTACAGTGAATCATGTCTTGAATACTAAGTCCTGGGTTCCAACTTAGCCTCAAAATATCAACAAAAAATATAATAATGTATCTCATATCATGCGTCATAATGTCATATACAAAGGAATGCACCAAGTAACCTATACTACTTATTTCCTCTGCCCCTCTTGCGAGAAAATGTAATGACTTTCCCTCTAGATGAAGAAGCTGGTGGGGTTGGAAATGGAATTTGTTGTGCTCTAGAACATGAAGCACCAAAAGCTGAATCACCAGGCGCTAAAGGAGGTATACCACATTCTCTACCAGTGTTAGGGGTAGGTGGTGTCACCTCCTCCTACTGCTCCTCCTCCTTTTTGAGTTTTCTTGAGTGTTGGGGTAGCATCAGATTTGCTCTAGCTCCCAAAATTTGTGGAGGGACTAGAGGACATGAGATCTCCAAGACCCACAAAGGGATTTGGGAAATCCATCTAGTTTGAGAGATAATTAATTAATTAATATTTTTAATTAAGGACCCTAAGTCTAACTTAGGAAAATTAAATTATTAAAGGTAATTAAGAAAAACATGTGATGGAATTGTCTTAAGTCACACGGATCAAGGTTTTTTTTAATCTGAGCCATCGATTCAAGATTTGATCATGGTCGTTCGTTTCCCAACGATAAAGTATAAAGAAAAGGCTTGGGGTCATTTGGAGAACACACACACGGAGGCAGAGCACTGAGACTAAGCTGAAATTCTAAGGCAGGATTTGCTTAGAATTTTCAGAAGCATTTCAGCTGCAGAGAGGAGTAGTGTTTCCTAAGGGGATGGTCTTATCCCAGTGCCAAGAATAAGCAAGAGGCAGAGAGCAGCAACCAGAATCTGCCACCTATCACTATCAGACATTCTTCTTCAACAATGCACTTGGGATGTCTATCTAGATCTCTAGGCTGATCATACCCTGAGCTCAATAAGTTTGCCACTCCTAGCAGGCTTGTACTCCTTCACAAGGCCTGCACTTAGAGCACAATGGTCAACCATTTAACAATATTCCAATATGTACTTTGGCTGCCATACTTCTGTCCAATCTAGACTCTAATTCTTCACTTCAACATCATCTTCAGATCTGCGCATTCTCAAGTCAATGCTTGATTGATCTTGGGCCCACAAGGCTGCCCTCTCCTAGGCTTGTAGATTTGTCCTCTGTTTTCCAACAACTCTATTGCACAAATTTGTGACTCATGGATCTTCCCTTAACTAGGGCTTCATATCTGATGTTCATACTGATGAATAGTCCTCCAAATTCGACTCTTTCTCCTAGCACAATCAACCCTCTGTTCAGTCATCTTCCTACTGTTTTTGCGTCCTCTTGTACCACCTGTACATCAGTACAACACCATACCTTAGAGACTAGATCTGAGGCTAACATTCTACACAATACTATTAACGAAACTGTTGTTCCAGATCCTTTTGGAACAACCCTCAATGTATCTAACTCCTCCTCTCCAACTTATTTGTTCAACACATTCCTTTAGGAGATGCACATTGTTGCCACTCTAAACTCTCTTTACAGTGTAGATGTCAGATATATAACAGCTAGCTACATCAACACTGACAAGATGACCTTCTTGTCACATTCATTGAGGTCTCAGCCTATCCCAAACTCGCTTCAGAAGTTAGCGGACTGCAACAGCTCCTTGGAGTGTTCCCTTTGAAAAGTACTTGGTGAAGGAGAAACCCTAAACAAGGGATTCTAACTCTGTCCTAAATTCTTTAGGAGCAGTCCTCATCCAATTAGTCACTTCCTTGCACTATCCAGCCTAATCTCTGTCCTTGTCACTGCTCTTTGCAACCTACAATATCAGACTTAAGGAAAATACCTTTAGCTAGATTCTGTGCAATGCAGGCACCCCAAACTAGAGCTCACAAAACTCTATGCAAATGCTTTGTACAGTCCTCCAACTTAGCAAGACTCTTCTCACTGTTTTGGAAATCCTTCTACCTTTACTAACATTGCTACACAAACCCAAACCCTTCAATTCATATACAGGTCTGCGGCCACCAAAGACAGGCTAGATCCAAGGTTTTAGGCCTCACAGGCCTTTTCTCTTTTCTAGTTGAGGCGGAGACATCTGGCCGCATAGTTTCCTGGGATTTTAGGCCTCTTCACGAAAATCTTAGGGTCTGCGGCGCCTTTCTTTATAGATCGGTACACGTCTCAGAGGTTCTATGTCAGATCTGACATTCTTGCAGATCTTTCGGGCAGGAAGTCAAGATTACTAGAGTTGCGGTTCACTTCTGTAGCAGACAAAAGGCCTCAAGGCCTCCCAAACCATGTCATAGTTGGGAATGCATCTCTTTCTCAGACCAGCAAGAAACACTCCCCTTTTAGGTTGCCAAAAACCTTCAGAATATCCACATACACGCTGAGGATTATCCCTCTCCTTCTCTGCAGCTTCTTGAGTGTAATATACCAAATGGGATATTTCAACTAAATTTGCAGAAATTCGCTTAACCAAATATTTTCCATAAAATTATCATTTATACCACAGAAGATTGCCATGTAAACTACGATAAATTAAGCATATGCAATTTCAATAACATATCGAGCAGAAATGGTCTCAGATTTTATTATGATAAACAGCTGAAAGAGTGTACATGATAAAATAGCTGAAATGGATGATCTGATCTCCAAAACTAATCTGCTCTAATGTTGAAGTCGGTCCTCCCAAAACAGAACTGGAATCAATCACTGCACCTGTGAATTCTGGCTGAATCCACCAAGGAGATGAGCTGGGTATCCGTCCACACACACCAAAATCTCCCAAGGGTTTCTGTCCTAGGGCTGCTGCTGGAGTAGAGAACCGGGTTCTCAACCTCTCATACAAGAAGAAATATATAATCCAAGATATTCCCCAATGGCCTCCTCCTCTTCTTTTATACATCTCATGGACCCCTCTAGAGCCTTCTATTTTATTATTATTTTAATCATGCAGCACTTTTCCCTCATTTTCCAATTAAAATATTATTTTTAACGCGGGAAAGAGTAAATCGGCCACCATGTCTCCTTAGGTCACTGATACTCATGTCCAACCATCCCATCATGTATTTATTCTCGTTCCGGTTCCAACGAGCTTATTACACTAAGGTGTTCTATCAAGTATTCCTCCCGGAATGCCACCTTGAGCGTAATTAATTGAGTTAAGCCCAAAAATAACTCAGTTTTCCGAAAGTTGTCGGAATGCACCATAACAAAAGGAAAACCGTGCGGATGATGGAATATATCAAGCGAATGCCACCAGTCCTCATAGAAACTCCTCAAAAATCCCCCAAAAATCCCCTAGGCCCGCTGATGACACCAACTTGCACCTGTAACCTGTCTGCTCCAACTCTGCAAGTCCATCCTAACCCTGTCATAAGGAACACCAGAAAAAGGAATATTACGTTGAGCTTCCTTATTAAGATGCCTCGCACTAAGATAACCTCCTCTAGCAGCCCTACACGACCCTCAAACTAGGGCATCTTTAGGGCTACATCTCTGTGAGCTTCCCTTCCCAAATGATTTCCTTCTCTTGATGCATTATCCTTGTCCTAAGGCCTTAAATAGTTTTCCTAAGCCTTCTTAGCAACCCTCTAGATCTTAGACGTATTCTTCAATTAGACTTATGATTTAATTTTTTCTTTTTAATTTTCCTTTTAGAATTTTAAACCCCATCAAGATCTAATGTTGATTTTTGAGTAGTTTGGGAGGTACTCCATGGGTTAATGGTTTGGAGGACAAAGCGCCACAAGGTTCACTTGTGGGCTTGGAACTCAAGTATCAGGTTTTTCACCAAATCGTGTTTTGGGCATTTCCATGAGCACATTTCTACATGTGATGGCATGAGCTGATAGAG
>JAXQQM020066022.1:0-65727 GCA_034641835.2 Pinus albicaulis | reverse complement strand
CCAAACAGAGAAAACCAAAATAAGAATCCTGAAAAATCTAGTCCAACTAATCCCCGAGAAGGCCCCAAGGTTAAAGCTTCATCAGCTTCCCCTAAAACCACCGTCAAACTTTCCACCCACACAATTTTTGGTATAACATTATCGAGGATATGAAGAAGACCCAAGCCGAACATCTCTCTCTACGAGCTGCTCTGCATTGCCAACCAATCCAGACTCATCCTAAAAGCTTACCGGCGACCAAACTCCGTGAGCACTCATCCGCTCTGCATATCGCCCTCATCGTAAATGTCGTAAATGCCAACTCCAAGGTATCCACACCACCTTTCCTCCCCTCCTTCGAGATCTTTAACTTCAATGTCCATAATTGCCTCGTCGATTCTGGTGCATCCACGAATGTTATGCCTTTATCCGTATGCAAGGATTTAAACATCCGCCCTGAGAAGACTGATGCCAGGATCATCCAACTCGACAAATCTCAAGTCCTTGCAGTAGGCGAATTAAAAAACATCATCATCCGCCTATCCTCTGATTTTAGAGTGCATCAGTGCATTGACATAGTAATCGTGGACACTTTGAGGCTTACCTACCTCTTGTTGGCAGAGATTGGTCCACAGAACTCCAGTTATTTCTTCCACCGATTGGTCATCCCCGTTCTAGTACAAGGGTAGGAAAATTATGGCTTCTAGAGTACGTATAAACATATACAGCTTTGACCTAATTGGATAACTAATCTAATCCTATCAAACCTATCAATTTCGCACAAGACAGGTCTCAGAATTTCTTAGAATCCAATCATAATATCAAACTCCCACCTACCACTGGAGATCACCAGCTACTATTGGTCACTGAACTCCTCAAAAAAGGACCCATTAGAAATTGCTCTCCCGAGTACATCCTCAATGTGCTTGGATAGCCTTTTAAAACCAGAAGATGAAACTTGGACCTTGTACTATGACGGTTCCAAAAACCAAGACGGGGCTGGCGCAGGTTGTATCTTGCTGGACCCTCAGAAGAACAAGTTTCTAATTTCCTGCCAGTTAGAGTTCCAGTGCACGAATAATACAACAGAGTATGAGGCATTGTTACTCGAACTCCAAAAGGCCATAGATTTAAAAGTTCGTTGTTTAAAGGTAATTGGTGACTCTGAGATTATCACTCATTAGGTATGTAACACCATCCATTGCTTGTCTCCACATCTGAAAGGTTACCAGCAAGAGGTATGGCGTTTAATTTCGGCTTTTGATGCTTTCAGTATTAAATTTGTACTTAGAATGCATAATGCAATAGCTGATACACTCACCAACACTGCCGCTAGATTCACCCCACTTAGAGATGGATTTTCTATTGAAATTATTTACAGGCCATCCATACCAGATAATGTTACTAATTTGCACGTTTTCAATGATGACCATCAAGTACTGGATTTCATGCTCAACACAGACATATTCAAAGACGTAGTTATAGAGGAAGAGGATCATGATCGAGCTTTACAGGAGGAACTATGAGGTCGGAAAGAAAATCCCATACCCAAAGGGGTCGTGTCACTCGAAAAGTTTTTCGACCTACAGAACCGTTTCTGAGGCTCCCCAAATACAAAGGTGCATAGTTCCACGTTAGCGCATTGACAAATTAACCTTGGGACTGACTAGGACCCCAAGCTTGTCAATCTGGGTAATGAGTGCACCCCTCAGGAGAAACAAGCATTCACCGGATTATTTAAGAAATACCGAGATGTGTTTTCCTGGACATATGATGACCTTCAAACTTATGATACATGGATCATCCAACATGTCATACCCATGAAGTTAGGAGTGAAGTCATTCCAACAAAAACTGAGAAAAGTACACCCAGCTTTAGAACCGATGATCCAAAAGGAATTGAAGAAGCTCTTGGATAATTTTCAAAGTTAGACATTTGACCTGGGTGTCAAAATTGGTCCCTTTTCACAAGAAATATGGCGAAATCCATTTGTGCGTAGAATTCAGGAATTTGAATAGAGCCTCCGACAAGGACAACTATCCGGTCCCTCCTATGGAGCAAATCCGTCAAGATGTATCATGGTCAGAAATTTTCTCTCTATTGGATGGGTTTTCAAGGTATCATCAAGTACTAGTGGCTGAGCCCGATTGGCTCAAAACCACATTCAAAACTAAATGGGGAATGTTCGCCTTCAGATGCATGTTGTTTGGCCTGATTAATGTCGGTGCCACCTTCCAAAGAGCTATGGACACCACCTTTAGAGAACTCATTGGGAAAAGCATGGTAGTATACCTTGATGATGTCACCGTGTTTCCAAATCATAGATCTGACCACCTGCACCACTTCAAGCAGATTTTTGAAAGGTGTCGGAAATACGGGATCTCACTGAACCCGAAGAAAAGAATTTTCGCCGTCACTAAAGGAAACTTGTTAGGGCACATAATAACTAGAGACGACATAGTAGTGGACCCAAAAGGTGCGAAAGTTATTGCTCAAATACCGCCCCCAAGTGGTAAGAAAGCTATGCAGTCTTTCCTCGGAAAAATCAACTTTGTCTGAAAAGTTTATATCAGATTTCGCCCAAATTGTGAAACCATTGCAAGGCATGATTAAGAAAAACACCAAATTTAAATGGAATCCTCCTGAGAAAGAAGTGTTCGATAACATCAAACAAGCCATTGCAGAAGCACCCACTCTTCATAGTCCGAATTTCAACAAAGGCTTTATCTTGTATACCTTTGCCTCATATTCATCTTTGGCAGCCATCCTCACTCAGAAATATGACAACAACGATGAGCAACCTATATCATTTATGAGCACTAGGTTACAAGGCACCGAGCTGAATTATCTAGATATTGACAAACAAGCTTACGGGGTATATAAAGGTGGTTAAACACTTCAGGCCATATATTTTGAAGAATCATGTCACAGTGTTCGTACCTCACCCGACTGTTCGCTCAATATTCGTACAACAGGAGCTGGGCGAGAGACGAGGAAACTGGATGATGTGCCTCCAAGAATATGACATGGAATTCAAGATAGCACACACTATAAAGGGCCAAGGATTATATCGGATGGCCGCAGAGGCAGTAGACTCATGGTGCAGTGAATAAGAAAATTGGGAACACGATTGACATACTAAGATGATAGCACACCAGCAGGATACCTCCTGGGTACTTGTGTAGGGTAAGCATATAGTTGTTCATAGCAGTCTAATCCTTCCTGGTAATGTTTATATGATGAGGCAATGTAGTATTATGGTCCCATTGTGTGAACACTGGCGCAGGATAACGTTTAAGATCATGGCGGCTAAGCCATTGGCCTACTGTGGTTCAAATATTCGTGATGCATGTGTTCGAAATTTAAACTATCTACTCAACTTAGTGTTCCTAAATTGATGTCATAAATTGTCAACCGTGGCTAGTAAAGCTAGTAACCTGTTGAAGTGGAAGTGCACTATATGTGCCTAGGTATCTTCTTCTACTTCGTTGTGTTTAGTGTTTTTCTAGTGTTTTTGGTTTTGTATTTTTTTGTGTTAAGAGGAAAAGAACTAAATTTTTAGCAAAGAGAAGTTACTGATCATACTAAAACAAAACAAAATTTACTCTAAACTATGTATGACACCTAAGAGCAGAAAATGCTAATTCACAAATTGCAAAGCTTGACAAGGAAAGTAACTCATAACACTAACTCAGTCCAATTAATTTCATTAGAATTATGTTGAACAACTTGAGAAAATGATAAGTTTAAATCAATGAGGTTCTTCTAAGTAAACAACAACTTACAATATCACAGAAAATCTCATCCATGGTTAGAAAGAACACATTTGGAAAATATTATCTGCAACATAGTAAGGAACCCTACTCTAAATTAACTTATGACACTAAAATTAATCCATTCTGCAACTCAAAATGTCACTATTAAGCCTCATTCAAGGGTTGGAAATATTTTGGAATAGTTTTGTAAAAAGGCAAGTTTGTAAAATTATGAGAAATTGCAGAACAATCAAGACTTAAAAATGACATTACCAATTCTTGTTCCTATGATAATGATGTATTAGCAGAGATTAAGAACAAGAGCAGTTTGTAAATAATGAAGGCCTTTAAGTCTAATTTAACAGAATTAGAATACAACTAGCTAATAAAACTTAAAATACATTAAACAGAACCGAACTAATATGCAATTAACCTCCGAAATACTACAGCTGAGCTAAAATGCAATTAATCTCTGAAATACTACAGCTCTATCTTATTCATTGTTAGTGATATTTTGGAACAATTCATAAGAACAAGACTGGCTGTAACATTCGATGTAAGTGGGCATAAAACATAAAGTTCAGAAAACTACCTAAATTAGGAACGAAACAGAGCTAAAGTTACTTATCTAAACAATATGCACAGAGCCTCTCGGGCAGTAGGGGCCCTCTACCAACAGATTAGCACACGAATCTTCTCAAGATTTCTTCAAATCATGTATTAAAGTTGTTCTTCTTTCATTAAAGGAAAATGCTTCAAAAACAGAGTATTACAGTCTTGGACAACTTAACAATAAAACATCAACTAACTAACTATCTCTCAGTTTCCTGAGTTATTCTTATAAGCGAAATACATAACTACCCTGAAGAAGAAATGGGGATAAGTGTCTTTTTCAATTAAAATCAAATTATAACTCTTGTGGAGGCCTCCTACTTTGCTGAAGACATTTGTAGAGTCCTTGTCCTAGTAGGAATCTACTTCTTAGTTTGGGTTTCCTCCACGTGCATAACCACTCTGCGTATTTTTGCTTAGACTTTGTGGAGAGAAAGGAATGATGGAGAGTTCTCGAATTTAACCATATGCGTTTTTCCCCCTCAAACGACATTCAGAACTCTATTTAAACAATCGAAATAGCTGTTTTGAACGCCCGTATCGGCTACGAAACGTCTCGTATTTTGTAGCTATTTTTCACAAAATTATTAAACAAGAAAGACCGTTATGAAAATACAATATGTTAATCAATTGCATGTAACCTTTAAGCAATCATAATCATTCTTCATTGATTTTAGGCTTATGAAGTGATAAAATAATGATGAAATGAAGTGAAAGTTTGTAAAAGAGAAGGCAATTCTAGGGCTCAACATACCCCCACTACAAAACTATTGCATGTCCTCATGCAATTTCATCAAAACTTATTCCATGTGCTCTGAAACCTCTGTTAGAATATCCAACCTTATCTTTCTGCTTCTCTTTGCTGGTTAGTGTCATTCTGGGTTTCTTCATGAGTAATTTAAACCTGAGATTTATGAGGGCTCTGTTCAATTTCTTATTCCTCTTCTTTAGCTTCTTGTTTTCTTTAACCAATGTCTTTTTCATCATTCCTTTGAGTCTAAAATTTCTCCTTAACTTTGGTGGATTCTCATCTTCTTCATCAGTATACTCACTTGCTGTCTTTTCCTTTCTTTTGGCCCTAATATATTTTCTATCTCTCGTTAACTTTTCAAAATTTGGTTCTTCATCTTCCTCCTCAGAGGAGGTCAAGTTTACGATTTTCACAACTATGTTGCTTTTTCTTCAAGCCATCAAAAGATTTGGCAAAGATTTTTTAATCTCCATGGAAGCCATATAAAATTTATCTACATGTGGTTCTAACCACCTTGTTTGTTGTAGTAGCCCGACTTGTGGATATCCTTCCAAATACTCTGACGCAACTAGTTTTGTCCTCACAATTAGAAGCCACATTCCTCCTCTCGTGCAGACATTCTCTCCTTCGTAATTATTTTTCAAGCTGAAGCTAGATTGCCACACCACAAAGTCTAATGCTTTATTTTTTGAAACTCTATCTCTGTGTTTGAAGATGGATTAGTTGTAGAATGATGCTTCACCCTCAAAATTACCTTTCTGTACTTAGAGATGGATTGGCTCTAAAGTGTAATGGAGGTGAATGGATGGAGGTAATTAGGCTATAAGGGAAAATGAAGTGGCTATGGATCTGATGGAGAATTTATGATGAACTTGTGGTGAAGTAAGTGAATGATACAATCTTAAGGAGATGTGGACTAGTAGGTTACGTTTGTGATTATGACTGTTAGTCATTAATCAAGGTTTTAATGAGGATCTTTATGGAATTTTGGATAAGGGATACGGCCAAGGTATGTTAATCAATTCGAATGATAGGTTGTTTAGGAAACATATGATTATACACATTGTATCTATTTCATGTTTTAACTTTTTGCTATTAAAATAATTTTCACAATTTACCTTAGAATTTTGACCTTCAGCATCTGGGCTTGATGCTGTTTTCTACTTCCTCTTTTTACTGTTGGTCTTCAAAACAGAATACTTCAATTTCCTGTAATCATCATCTATTTTTAAGTTGTACAATTCTGTCAGAACTGTTGAATAAGATGTGGCTGCAGCATGCAATCTGTAAAAAGAAATGAAGTATGGCTATGGAATATGGATGTGAAATGAAATGGAGTGAAAGTGGAATATGAATTGTGAAATGGAATGAAAGTGGCGTGAGACGAAGTGAAAGTCGAGTGAGATGGAGTGGAATTGTAAAATGAAATGAATTTTGCAATTTCTCTCAAATGGTACATCAGACTTCCCTGAAATTTTCTAAGGTTGTTACCATTATTATTATTCATCTTCAGACGAAAAATCTAAGCCATTGGTTGCACGGATCTCCCGAAAAATGAGAAATGGCTGTAGGTGAAAGTGGCCAATTTCTTGAAGAATACACAGTAAAATTTTCTGAATTTTTTTCATTTATTTACCCTACCTCAATGCATTTACCATAAAAATTTCAGGACCAATGGATGCACGGTTTGAAAGTTATGATAAAATCAATTTCTGCCTTGTTTCACCCTTCATTCTACCCAATGTTGCAACAAAAAAAATACGCCACGAACTCATTTTAAGGCCAAATTGAGTGATTCAAAATGGAAACTATGTATTTTTACCTTTTCTACTGCCACAAGCTTTCAAAATTTCATTTTGATGAAGAAAAGATGCTACCAGAAAAAAATACCGAAATCGCCCTAACTGGTCCATAATGATGAAAAATGAAAATCACTTAAAAACCCTTCTAAAATGCCCTTAAAAATTTCTTTTTTCCAAATTCTATCCACGTTTTACTTAATTTATCATATTCTGAGAAAACCCAGAAGCTCAGAATTTTTTATTTCTGCACCAATCTCTTGCAATATTTGCGCCAAAACTTCCTTCTGGAAAAAGTTGCAAAAAACAAAAATAGGCTGCTACAGCAATAGCTGCAGAAACTGCCACTTTCCGCAGCTGTGGTTGAATTGACAACAAGATGAACATGCTGCTACAAGAAACTAATAAAATGTACTGCTCCAAGTTGTTGTTGATTCCAAAAAACCATCAGTCTTCATCAAAGCCAACATTCATGGTACAATTCTTACCATGCGAATAAATCTGTCAAAGTTGAGCATGGGAAGAAATCATTGGATTACTGATCAATAATGAAAATCGTTAACCAATGCGAGACAACTCACCGATAATGTAAATTAGTGTCAATGTACCTTAGTGCATCTTGACAAGGACGAATGAATGTGTCGAAGTCGAGTCGCTTGGTGTACTTACCAATCAGAGAGATACATTGTTTGGACTCATTGAAGATTAATGAGGAGGTTGGCATTTATGAATGCAAGCCCTGTTTAAATAATCTCTAACTTCGATCCCGTGACAGTGTTGAGGTCCATGGGACAAGATCTATTGGAAGGTGGACCTTAAGGAATTCCACATCATCCAACTTGAGCATAGAACCAAAAATTATTTGAAGAACCATACTAAAATATTTAAACCATCATGAAATTGCAGAACTTATTGTGAACTTTGCTCGTCAGTTGCCTAGTTTTCAAGCAAAGCTCATGTTCAATTGCGCCAGCAAGCTATTTTTCACAATAGGACTTATTTTTCTCTTTACCTTTTTTTTTTTTATATGTCCTACTCTACTTGAAAAATAAATATTATTCAAGTATATGAATACTTTCGAAGGAACCATGTCTATAACAGGATGATAGATAAACTCATATGCAGGTTTGAAATATACTCTTTGATATGTACCAGTATATGAGAGACCAATTTCCTTGATTGAGATTATGTCAGAAGATACTGAAGAATTAAGCATTCGGATCTGATGACTCCCCTGAACTAAGATTCAATGTAATCTTGTATTCCTTGGCTTCCTGCTATCATGTTATGCAATTCTGCAGTAGATGTGATCTTCATTCATAGAATATGGTAGACAGGCGTTTTCAACTGTTCCAATAACTTTCATCGTACATGATTTTTGGACCTTATCTCAGCTCCTTCTTCTCGTTGTTCTTCAATGATATTTCTGCAGGATTCATTTTTCAACACCTCAAAATTGTAAGTTGATTGAGGTGTTTTATTGTTCGTGATATGGAATACAAAGTGTAGGAGTAAATCTTTAGGTGTTTGTGTGGATGGTATCAGAAAGGTTGAACCGAGGTCAAATGGGGAGGGTGATATTGATGTTGCAAAGTGGAGGTAAATAGGAGGATAACATTGATCATGGTATTGAGGATAGAGAGGAAAGATCGAGGAGATAGTGGGATTTTGTTAGGGCCTTTTGGCAACTTTAACATAAGGTTGGTTTTGAGGTTGGGATTGAGATGCCCAAGGTTGCCAATGCAAGGGTGTTTTCTGATTACCTTGAAATTGTTATGCATAACCTTGAAACTTTGCATAAGGATATTGCATCATATTGGGTTGATGAGACTGCCATAGTCCTCTTGGAGCTACATAACAAAGTTGTTCTTGTGCTTGATTTTCTCCATTATCATTCTTGTAAACTTCCTTCAACCCTGGTAATGATGCGAAATCTTCAGTAGTATGTGATCCTGCACAAATTTTACAAATTTTAATGTTATCAAGTGGACATTCATGCAAAGAATGTTTATTTCTACATTTAGAGAAAAATATAAATGAAGCAACTTTTTTCTTGTTTTGCATTCTTAGCATGTCAATTTGACTTACCAATCTTGATGCCGACTTACTTACTCTTGCCATAAATGGATCTTGAGGGGATCTTACACACTTTGATTTTCCTCTTGATATGTTCTTGCATAGTTCACAAAATTCTTGAAATGACAATCGATAGACATCTCCTTTTCCCACAAGATTAAGAATATCAATCCATTCATCCTTTATAGCATTTAGTAGGAGAGTTTTTAATGCATCTAATCCTAAATTATGCAATTTAGATATTTTGATATTATAGGAAAATATCTCTACTAAATCTTATAGGCTTTCATCCTATTTTTGTTTCATCTTAAAGACTTCATTTCTAAGGTAATGGTGCATGCAATAATATTTATATTTTTCCAAAAATACTCTTTTCATATCATCCCATGTCCTTATAGAATTTGTTCCTAAAGTCATGAACCATCTAAGAGCTCTATCCTCACAGCGAAACAAATTCAATTTTTCCATGTGCAATGAGAGTAGCCATAAGATCTACAAATTTCAAATTCAAAAAGAAAGGTTTTGTCTTCCCGATCTCTACATACCTTTAGTTAGGAAGTACAGAGTGATGGATGTTTCATTATTTGAACGTTGATATTTTGAATAATTCCAAAAGGATCTTCCTCATTGTCATCATCATCTCCATCCATTTCTTCAACCTTTGTCACCTCTTCTTCTACCTGCAAAAATATGAATTCATGATGTGGATGTGTGGCTCTTACTGCACCACAAGATATAGTGGGTGTGGTAGGTGATTGAAGTTTTTTTTTTTTTTTTTTTTTGGTGTAAGAAATAAGGTTACCTAGTTACACTTCAACGGAAACGCTTCCAAAATGTCTACTCAACTTAGTGTTCCTAAATTGATGTCATATATTGTCAACTAGGGCTAGTAAACTCTTGAAGTGAAGTGCACTATATGTTCCTAGGTATATTCTTCCTACTTCGATGAGTTTAGTGTTTTTCTAGTGTTTTTAGTTTTGTATTTTTGTGTTAAGAGGAAAAGAACTAAATTGTTGGCAAAGAGAAGTTACTGATCATACTAAAACAGAATAAAATCTACTCTAAACTGTGTATGACACCTAATAACAGAAAATGCTAATTCACAGATTGCAAAACTTGACAAGAAAAATAACTCATAACATGAACTCTGTCCAATTCAGTTCATTAGAAGTATGTTGGAACAACTTGAGAAAAGCATAAGTTTAATGCAATGAGGTTCTTCTAAGTAAACAAAAACTTACAATATCACAGAGAAAATCTCATCCATGGTTACAAATTTGTTGGAACACATTTGGAAAAGATTATCTGCAACATAGTAAGGAACCCTACTCTAAATTAACTTATGACACTAAATTAATCCATTCTGAAACTCAAAATGTCACTATTAAGCCTCATTCAAGGGTTAGAAATCTTTTGGAATAGTTTTGGAAAAAGGCAAGTTTGTAAAATTATGAGAAATTGCAGAACAGTCAAGACATCAAAATGACATTACCAATTCTTGTTCCTATGATAATGATGTATTAGCAAAGATTAAGAACAAGAGAAGTTTGTAAATAATGAAGGCCTTTAAGTATAATTTAATAGAACTAGAATAAAACTAGCTAATAAATTTTAAAATACATTAAACAGAACCGAACTAATATGCAATTAACCTCCGAAATACTACATCTAAACTAAAATGCAATTAATCTCTGAAATACTACAACTCTATCTTATTCAGTGTTAGTGATATTTTGGAACAATTGATAAGAACAAGACATCCTGTAACATTCGATGTAAGTGAGCATAAAACATAAAGTTCAAAAAACTACCTAAATTAGGAACGAAACAGAGCTAAAGTTACTTATCTAAACAATATGCATAGAGCCTCTCGGGCAGTAGGGGCCCTCTACCACCATATTAGCACACGAATCTTTTCAAGATTGCTTCATATCATGTATTAAAGTTGTTCTTATCTCATTAAAGGAAAACGCTTCAAAAACAGAGTATTATGGTCTTGGACAACTTACCAATAAAAACATCAACTAACTATCTCTTGGTTCACCGAGTTATTCTTATAAGCAAATACATAACTGTCATTGAGTAGAAATAGGCATAGGTGTATTTTTCAATCAAAATCAGATTAGGACTCATGTTGAGGACTCATACTTTGCTGAAGACATCTGCAGAGTCCTTGTCCTTGTAGAAGTCTACTTCTTAATTTTAGCTTCCTCCACGTGCATAACCACTTGCAGATTTTTGCTCAGACTTCGTGGAGAGAAAGGAATGATGTAGGAGAGTTCTGGAATTTAAACATATGCGTTTTTCCCTCAGACGACACCTGTAACCTATTTAAACACTAAAATAGCTGCGAAACGCATGATTGGCTATGGAACGTCTGTATTCTGTAGCTATTTTGCACAAAATTATTGAAATAGCAAAAACCATGAAAATACAATATGTTAATCAATTGCATGTAACCTTTAGGCAATCCGAATCATTCTTCATTGATTTTAGGCTTATGAAGTGCTAAAAGAATGATGAAATGAAGTGAAGGTTTGTAAAAGAGAAGGAAATTCTAGGGCTCAACACCAATAATGCCAAAATTTCGCAAATAGAGGTATGTGGCCTTCAGCCCTGTTACAGTCTATCGCAGTGGAAGAACCATTTCAACAATGGGGGCTGGACATGATTGGGGAAATCTTGCTGCAGTTTTCCAAGCAACATAGATACATCCTCACTGCCACAGACTACTTCACAAGGTGGGTTGAAGCGATACCGTTACATCAGGTCAATGATCAGGAGGTAATAGCCTTCATCACCCAATGCATCATGATCAGGTTTGGAATTCCAACCTCCCTTATTTTTGATAATGCAACATATTTCTCATCGTTGAAATTATATGATTTTTCTCTAGAAAATGGTATTGTGCTTAAACACACTACCAACTATTACCCTCAAGGAAACGGGTTAGTTGAGTCAACCAACAAGAACCTAATCTGCATCATAAAAAAAAATTCATTGTCCCAACAAAAGAATTGGCATAAGGCACTCCACAACACCCTCTGGGCTGACTGAGTCACACCCAAACCTTCCTTGGGCACCACCCCATTCTTCCTTGTATATGGAAAAGAGGCTATCCTTCCTCCCAACTTGTCTCTCCTAGCCCTTCAATTATCTCAAGAGAATCATGGCACTCATTGCCCTCTTTACAAGCCCGAATAGACACACTATTGAAACTTGAGAAGGAAAGGAAAAAAACTTGGGAAAAATTCGCCATCCACCAAAGTCGGAAAAAACGATGGTTCGAGAAGGAGTCAACCGGAAACAAGGTTTTTAACGTAAGTGACCTTGTCCTCAAATGGGATAAAGCTCATGAAGATAAAGGGAAACACTCCAAGTTCTAGGCATTATGTACAAGCCCTTTCCAGGTCAAAGAAAAGGTCGGTTGTCACACTTACAGGTTACAAACCCTTGAGGGGAGGATTGAGGTCCTTCCTGTGAATAGGCACGACCTTAAGCACTATTTCACCTGAGAGCCCCTAGGGGCCGTCACCACACACTGTACCATAGTTTGTCTTGTTTTTTGTTATTGTTATTCACCATTTATGTTTTCAGTAAATTGCTTGTTTCACACAGGCTCTCATTAACCTTTTTTCTTTGGCATTTCAATTTGAGGGGGGGGATGTAGAAGCTACTCAATTGGCATACTGAGCTAGAATCTATGCTAGTGTAGAAGCTACCCCCAAAATGCAAAAGTGGCACAAGCCTACCTGGGATGGGCACCCAATGGCAAGAACATGACTAAAGTACCTTGAACCAAAATGCAGTAGCTCACCTAGTATGTTGGCTCAAGGGACTGCTATGCAAAATGAAAGTTTCGGTTGAATCGACTACTAGATGGGAAAGGGAAGGAACTAGCCTCAGGTGACTAATGGATATCCAGGAAAACTCAAAGTCCTTGTATAGGCCAGGAGCAACCCCTCTCGCAAGCAAAATATGTCGGGATCCCTCCTCTTCCCAGGAAATTATTGCCACATAAAATAAGTGCCTTGAGAACATTTAAATAAGTGAACTTAGCACATGAATAAAGGGTAGAGGATTGGGAAAGGCTTCCTGCGCAGAGAGGCGATACGACAACTCCGTCAGGGTACTGACCAGGCTCGATGGCAGCGGAGCAATGTCCGTGACTCCTAGGCAGTGACTTCGCTACGACCATTAGGTTCACTGGCAGTGGAGTGACACAATGAGGATAAAATAAAATACTGGATCCCAGAAATCCCTCAGGTTACTCCGAACATTTTCGTCCGATCTCCAAGAATGAAAAAATGGTGAACCAACACCCAGGGGTAGTTAGATAGGAGGAGCAAATGCGCGAGGCCCGACGAAGAAAGTGGTGGGACCCAACAGGTGAAAGGAACAACATGCTAAGCCCTCCCACCCCCCTCAAGATGAAGCACTTACTAAGATTTTGGACCCTACCAGCGAATCACCATTTGTTGTAGCTACTACAACACCCTCCAAAATTTCACCCTTTCAAATTTTTGAGCCCCTGAACATTGGAAATGGAGTCAAACCTGAATTTCAATCCTTCAAAATCCTTAAGTCGCTAAGTTGTAGAATAGGTCAACTCACCCAATGTGCGACCTTGTGACCTTCCGACCCATCAGGTCGCTAAGTCGTGAAGTCGCATATCACACATGAAACTAAACAATCGCGACCCTGCAACCATGTGACCCCGCGACCCCTAGGTCGCAAGGTTGCAGGGATGCGAGGTCACACATCTCATCAATACAGCTCTACTGCGACCTTGAAACCCTCATTTATTACCCACACACGTGAGCTCTTTATATATAGAAGAGTTGAATAGGTCACATTCGACCTGCGTGATGGAGAAAGAAAAAGCCTTTGACAAGACAACTGGAGCGCGTTTTTCTCAGGTAAGTAGCCTAAATCCTCTCGTTGTTTCCTTTTTATTGATTTTTTCCCTCTGATCCCTCGCCTTAGCTTACTAAAACTACAACCTACCCACTGTGAGGACCGTATTGTAGAATCTTGCCCCGCTCTTAACATCTTCACTCTGTGTACCTCCTCCATAAGTTACGCTAGCCAAACTCCCCTCTCAGTATTTTTCTCACAGTTTCTTACCTCTTCATGTGTTACTTTTCCTCCCTTTTCCCTCTCTCACTCTAAGTGAAAGAAGGAAAAAGAACCATGTCGCTGTGTAAAGTCATCGGCCGAGGCCTAGCGTGAACTACGACCCCATGACCTTGCGACCTTGGTCCCTGGGCGCTAAGTCGCGAAGTTGCATATTGATGAAAAATTGAAGTGACGCGACTTTGCGACTCAGTGACCTAGCGACCCAGTCGTGAGTCGCTAAGTCGCCAGGTCACTTTTTTCTGAGGTTTTAAACCAGCGCGACTCAGCGATCAAGGGGAGAGGTCACTAGGTCACAAGCTCATCCATTTTCTTGACCTTAGTTGAGCAGAGGTATAAGAAATTTAATTATTTATTAATATGGCATCTGTTTTATCATGGGATTGTTTCATGAACAAGCCAGGGAACCTCGAAGCAGAGCTAGAGTGCCTTTCCATCTCCTCAACCTCAAGTGATATGGGGCCTCCGTCATTTTGTAGAAAGAACAAGAGTCGAGAGATAGAAATCTAGGAGGATGAAATACCTATGTATCCTCCCCCTACCTATGGGGATACCGCATGCAAATTCATCAAAGGAGAGAGCATGATTTGGTATCAAGTGTACTAAGAATTTTCGAAACCTGAATTTCCAGAAGACCTCCTAGACTGGCAGGTATATGTTCAGGTCAAGAGATCAAAGCTTCACTATGTAGGAGCCCATCCACCTATATTTCCATGCATGGAGCTAATCAAATGGATCTTGAAAAAGGTCGACCCTAGGTTCTGGATGATTCAGGATCATGAAAGGAAAGCATTTTCTAATCTGAAGGGAAATAATGCAAAGTTCTATTACGCACCTCCCACCTGAGAGCAGACACTCACCGAAGAATGGGCCACTACTCATGTAGTTCCCATATCCGAAACCTTGAGAGGATGGTGGGAAGAACCAAAAAAGTTCAAGGTCAAGAAGGACCAGGAGTATCAGGTAGCAGGTCTTAGAAAGGTCTACAAGCTCATGGTAGCTATGCTGTGTAGGATGTATGGTCATCCTGATGCCACCACTTTCAACGGATCTTGGGTATCTCTTATGTACTTTGTCACCGTATATGGCACTCGCTTAATTTTGGCCAATTTATTAAAAGCAGCCCTCAAAACAAACATATCTTTAGCACTAGTGCCCGAGGAGGGGTATGCATAAGAATTTTACCTAGCCTCCTATCTGTTGGATGCAGTGTGTGCGAGGTGCCATTTTGATGGGTGGGCACACAACTGGGGTTAGGAGCGCGCCCATCCAATTCATAAGGAATTGTAAGTATTCTGGGACTCCAAATATAAGCAGGATATGGAGTCGATCTCACACAGTTTCATCCCTGCACTCTACGGTAAATTGTTTGGTAAAGATGCCCCATGCATTTCCTGGCGGGCCATGGAAACAATAACCAAGGTGGCACACTGGTTTCCTTTTGTAGAAGGCACCTTCATCTGAGTCTTCGATTCACTCAAGGCTCCTCATGGAGTGCACCAATTCGTCACTAACTGACTACTACTTCAGGAAACGTGTTTCCAAATGAGAAGTGACTTTTCAAAGGTTCTTACTAAAGGCAAGAAGAAGCCATGGCCCACTCTACCACTCACTATCAACGCTTATACGGTCAAATATTTCAGAGAAGTAGAGGCGAAGGCTGAGCAGATCAAGGGATTTTGTCTGCCTCCCTTGGCCCACTGGATGTACGATCCTGAGATGATTATCCCTTCCCATTGAAAACGAGCCAAATTTAAATGGAGTTACCAACATACTGAATGCGTAGCTAAATATGGCGTGAAAAAATGGTACAACAAAGACAGGGAGATCGCTCCGGAGGAGTTAACTGATGAGGAATATCAAGATGATCAAACTCTAGAAGAAGGAATCCACGAGCTAGGTGGAGCCTCGTCTTCTCAAGATAAGAAGCCAAGAACGAGCATAGACCATAACTCTTTCGCCCAACGAAGGGAAAGAGAAGCAAAAGCTCAACGGGAAGTTGAGGAGAGAGAAAAAGAGGAGGAGGATAAATGCAAGAAACAACTAAAGGCAGAATAAATAAAGAAGAAGGTGGAGGACACTCGCAAGTGGCAGGAAGAGGAGGAAGAAAAAGAAGAAGCTGAGCACCAGCTAAAAATAGAACTATATAAGGTAGAAGTTGAGCACCGACTAAAATAAGAAAAATATAGGGAAGAAGAAGAGAGGCAACATGAGGAAGAAGCAGAGCAAAAGAGAATGGAGGAACAAAGCCAAAGGTTGAAGGAAAATTCCTCCAAAGAAGCCAAAGGTAGTAAGACACCTCCTCCTGTGACAGGGATACAGACGGAGCTGCCAGCCATCGACGTGCCTCAAACAAATCCTACAACCAATATTCATTTTGCGCTATTGGAACTGTGTATCTCCGAGGAGAAAGACGAAGAAGTGTTTGATCTGAAAAGACTCACCTCTGACCAATTCACACAGAAAATTAGGTAGGAGAAGAGAAGATTCTTAGCACGAAATCCTGCTGCACCCCTCACGGCCACAACAGAGAACGATATAGTCCTAGATACTAGGACCAACCCAGTTATGATAGCATGAGCTGGCACTTCTTTCGCCACAGCCACTGAAGAAAATGTGAGCAGAATGAGTAGGGAAATTCTATCCCTACAGAATAGATTACAGGCCTCCGAACAAAAGATAGCTAGATCAGAGCAGGAGAAAAGGGCACTAGAAGAAGAATTTCGATAGCTTCAAGTTAAGAAAACCATTACTAATGAAGTTCCACCCACCATCCAAAGAGAGTTGGTAACTCTGGAAGCCACCATGAGGCAAGTATACGAAGAATTGTTTACAACAAAGCAGACAATTGAACCTCTGCTGAGAGGTCAAGCAGAAATGAATAAGAGAAATGAACAACTAAAAGAAGTCACCATAGCCTTGGACAAAATGCTAGAACGGGTAAACAGGTACCCACAGGCTCCAGATACTTTGCCCAGAAAATATTGGATTCGCACCTAGAACGACAAGGTTCAAATACACATGAAGGTGCAATCCAAGGAGAAGCTATTCAAAGACCTAGAGAAGGTAATGACCTCTTGCGAACATATGAATAGCGGCATTGACTCAATGGATGAACTGCACCACATTCCTTCTCTAGGTACATTGGGTGAAGAAAAAGTGTGGCAACAGGTGGACCAAGACATTCAGGTGTTTCTACAACCTATCAGGCAAGCTGTTACTTCTCCAGAACTTCTAGCATCACAGGAAAACCTGGGTCAATTCATCGTGACGCCAGTTTGGATTTATACCAAGTTCACTTCATTTTCTAACAAAATCATGATCAAAAGAGAAACTTTGGTCCCAAACACTCTTGAATGCTTGCACAAGTTAAGAGAAGATATTCCTCTGATCTCCCTGGTTGATGCAGATTATCGGGCATGGCGATATTTCCTCAAAGAGAAATAGGTAGATGTTCCCGACCTCAAAATCACTCACATGCTCTCGTGATCAAGTCACAAGTCGCAACCTACAGGAGGAGTCGTAGGTCGCATTAGTAATGATCACGTCGCAGGTCGTAGCCTAGCACAGGGTCACAAATTGCTTTTTCCCTTTAGGTCACAAAGCATGCCAACAGTCATGAAGGCGAAAAGTTAGTGCACCCATGGGTCAATTTTTTCCTATAAATACTCCCCTCGGGGACTTGTAAAAGACCTTTTTTTGGAACTCTAAAGGAGATAGGAGAGTTTTAAATCATTGAATAGACTTTTATGTGAATGAATACAAGTATTTGTCTCAAATCCACTTTTGGATCTGATGAGAATCAATGTGTTAACACTATGAATATTTTCTCTTGTATGTCTGATATCTTATGATTAAATAATCTATGTTCTCTGCTTATGTTATTTATGAATTTTAGCTCACTGAATGTGTTAATGATGTTAGGTTTTTTACTTAGGAGATGTTTGTAATTTCATGATTGACATCTATATTATTTGTGAGACTACTTAAGGAATTGAAGGGTGTTCTTACCAGGCAGAACTGTTTCTTCTATGGTCCAAACAGCTTTTACAAGCATGACCCTAATGATGTACTGCTAATAGCATTTCCTTCAGCTGCGTGTTTTAACTCATCTTACTATTTGTAGTGTTTTATGCTCATGGACGATCGTGGATAATTTGTCTTGTATCATCCAAAAATTGTGTGTTCATAATTATGCACGGCTCATTTGTGTCCGAGAAAGGAGTACTCAGTGGTAGCCAGACCCACACCCTAGACGGGATCCCTATCACAAACGGTTTAGAGGCTAATCGATAATTTTTACCGGGGAGATCCCTTACTGTTGGCCGAACATTTTCTCACGTCAATAGATGCATAATTCATTTTATGTTCAGTTGATATGTAAGATTTTAAAAAATTATATATTAAAAACAAAAAATTAGTGCCACAGATAAATAAAATATTGTCATAAAATAACATAATCATATATCAAACCATTACCATTGAAATATTTGTCAAAATAATTATGTTTATAAGGATATACCAAACTCTTCCAATCTCCCTATGTACTTTGATGTACCATTTTTAGAGCCTCCATTTAGATTTTGGGTCAGTGCTGCCAACTCCATTCAGTGTTGTTGGTGTTCAAGGGAAGTCATTTAGTTTATCTCCACTACAATACACTCAAGAATTCATTTCATGTATGCCTTCCCCGATCTAATTCCATATCAGCATCATTCTGACCATTTTGTCTGAATCATGATACGCGTTTCATGTCGTTGATGGGGGATACAACAAGGTACTCCATCGATGGTTCATTTCCTATCGACATCAACACATCATCTAGGAATTTGACTTATGAACACACATTTGGTACCATGGTACTTGCATACATGAATGAAAATATTCCTCACTCTCAGCGACAAGTTTACATGAATTTCCTTCAACCAAAATATTTTGTGTGATGTTCAATATCAACTCCTTTAATCACACCATATTGATTGTACCATATTACCTTGAGATTCAATAACATCATCGGTGGTTTCTCTCATGTCTGTTAGCGACTTGCATCATTGGCCACTAATCAGATGGTGTCTACCATTTTTGACTCCAACTCATTGATTCACATGGTTAGACTCATACATTATTTGGTCATGTGAATGGGATAGAAGACCTTAGATCTAGTTTCATCCATCCAGTTTGTGATTTTAGGAAATATAAAAATATCACAATGTGTGATGGTCATGATCATATAGACGATCATCTAGTCATGGGTCCACCAGTTGCATTTATGGACGTGTATTTTGATCATTGTACATCTTATGATAGGTTATGAGCTAAACATGGGTATGGCTCCCTCAATGACAATATGTCATGATAAATGTATTTTAATAGATGAAGCTCACCAATTCTCCTTTATCCCTATGACTTTGCGCTTTAGGGGGCATATTGTTATAGGCCATTTTTTCACATTCAATTAGTGATCCTCCTAATGGGATCAATCAACATTGTATTACCCATTTTCATCATCTTGCAAAAATTCCTCACATTTTTCCTTTCATCCCAGAGAGCTTCAGCCCTAAACTGCATTATCTGAGCCAATTTTAGGATCAATGCTCCTTGCACGCCTATTGGGGTGCGAGAACCTATAGGTTTCACCAATGTGGTGAGTGTTGGTCACCAGTAGGTTACTCCCCTTTGCACTTGTGTTGGTTCTAGAAATTTGGGAGAATGACCGACATTATGGAAGCTTCACTTTCTAGGAGTCTCCAAAATTTGTTTGAACCGCTTAACACGGATTAGACATTCAAATCCTATCCTACCCTACTTTGGATTTTTCACCATTTATCTTTTGATCCTATCCCTCCATCATAGTTTGATCTCAAACCTTAGAATGGTAATTAGATAAGAGCTCCCAACCTACCCCACTCTCATATATATTTACCATCTACGTTATGCAAATATTAGAATATCAGAGAATAAATGAATGGTTGGATTTTGAAGAGACTCTGTCCTTATGTTGTTTTAGTGAGTGGTTGTTATCTCATGCATTAGGGTGATTAGAGGGGCACATTTTGACAAGGAAAGGACAAGTCAAAAAATTGGAAGAGCTCTTCTACAATATAAACTACTACTTATGGTTGTAATATCCTTCTATTTATATTAATGCAAATAATTCTATGTTTTCCTATATGTGATGTAATTTTATGTATCTCAATACCATGATGATCTATTTAATAGAGTATTTATATGATACCACATAGATCTCATAGTTTCTTAGCTTGTGTTAATCTGATAGTGTCAATTCTAATTTTGGAAATCAGAGCTATAATTGGAGCTTCCAAGCTTAAGAACAAGTGAAGCATGCGAAAGGTTCCAGGTAGGTCTCACTCTGTCATCTATTTACTTTAAGGAAAAGCATTGAATTCCTTGTCTCTCTATTTTTCTAGGTTGACCATCAAGCCTGGGGGAGACACTTTTCTTCGCAATTATAAATCTTGTATAACAAAACAGGTGAAGCATATACATACTTGAGTCAAAAACCTATATGCAATTGAGGTAGAATATGCATGGACAACCTTGAGGAGCAAGGTAGAGACTAGAGATATGGTGGCTGAGAGGGAGCATGTTAGACCACTAAACATGAATCCTTAGAAGGAGCCTCAGGAATTTGTGGAGCAACCAAAACTAGAGAGGCAAAGAGGAGGAAGAGTGGATACATCCACTAAAGTAGAGACCTTGAGTAGGGGGGAAGTTAGAGCCAAGTGGTTAGATGGATAACATGCAGCTTTACCTCCATAAATGAGGTGGAGTTATGTAGATCCTTAGTCCAAGACGTGCAAAATATTGGGTAGGGTCCATTGAGCTGCTCTCCTCATGGATCATTACCTTGCTACAGGGGCCAATAGTATTCAGTAGAAAGAGGATCAATGTCAATCATCTACTAAGGAGTGGAGAGGATTTTTGGCAGCAAAGTAGGAGACTCATTAGCAGAGTCAACAGTAGCATGGTTTTCTGAGTAGACAGTTGTATATTGATTCAATGATTATTTTTATTTTGCTTCTCAGTTGAAGATGTTTTAGTAGCATAAGAAACAGTGAGAAGTGTTGCATGAAATAAATTCCATAGAGTCATGATAGTGGTGGCTGATAATCCCTTTATTTTTTAGAGGAAGTGTTGAAAATGTAACAATAAAATCTTAGTTTTACCTTGCCTTCGTCAATGCAGAGAAACATTTAATTACCATATCAACAAAAATCTCAGAAGTAGTTAACTGAGGTGACATGGAACACATCTCTCAGTTAACTTAGTTATTTTGAGTTCTGGAAGCTTATTTCAATTCAATATGATTTATTGCTAATTTTTAGCAATAAGTTTCCATTAAAGTGTGTTATGGTGTGTTATAATAGTTCTAATTATTGGAGGAATGACTGGAGTATCAAGTTGTGGAAGTGTGACTTCAACCACACTTAGTGATCAACTAGTTAACTAATAAGTCAACACAAAAAAATTGATGCATGCAGAAACTTCAAGTTAACCATTTGAGATGGAGATTCCAAGGATGTATACTATTAGTTTTAGACTATTCCAATTTTTACAGGTGGTGCATGGAGTCAGAGGATCAACCTAAAGGAATTGCACAACTCAATTGAGGTAATTTCCTAATTAATAGGGTCATAATTCCTCGAGGAACAACGTAATGAAATAGGAGCTAAGAGGGCTTTGAAATTGGATAATTGTTTCCCAAAGTTAGTTAGTCAAGGAGAGAGATAGACTATTCACTTGGAAGGTGTGTTGAGAGTTGAGAAAGCATTTTATTAGATCTCTATTCTTTGATTAATGTGATAGATGTAGGTAGTAGTTTCGAGTAGTTGGTTTCCCCTAGATAAATCTCTATGTATGTGTGATAAATATTCTTTCATGTTTATGATTTGTTATCTTGATTGTGAATTGAATTTCGTAGATTAGAAGAGTATATTTGAGTCTTGCATTTTAGTAAATTTCATGAGCATTTTCGAATCTACAATATAGATTGTACACATTTCCTACATTCCTTATGCTTCCACATTTGGCATAAATTTCTATGAGGAAATTTTCCATAGAAACATTAAGTTGAAATCCTGATTGAGTAATTCTCTCATGGAACTCCTTTCCATGTTCAGAGCTGCCAAGTTGGTACAAAATGGTTTTCACAATTTTGAACCCAAGTTCGAAAAATTATTCAATGTCTCAGTTTGATGTTACAAATTGTAGGTTTTAACCCTATACATAAATTATCAGCAAATGAATCTTAGAAACAAAAAATAAACAATATCAAGAGCATAAAACATAAAACAGATATACACAAAGATTTTCCCCTGAATCCCAAATCGGGACGACTAGATTGATTTTCCATTATATTCCTTTTAGTGTTACAACACATATATATACATGTTGAAGAATACATAAATCCCATTTCATCAAACTTGGATTAGAACATAACTGTAGTTCCCTTGAACGGATCTACAAAATACCAGGGGCTGAACACCATTATGCCCAAAACCATGTGAAAACCCATGCACAAAACCATGGGCGGTTCCGCCCACCAAAAAATAGGCTCCAAAAATAAATTTCACCCCGAACAGGGGGGGCCACCGCCCCCTTGTGACCCCCCTGCTGTGCCCAACACAACTTACAGGGGGGCTATTGCACCCCCTGTGACCCCTCCAGGCGTGACTAGTCATGGAAAGAATATAACACATACCCAACATTATCCCACTTGTTTTCTCGTTTCCATAGGGGGCCACATGAGAGCTAAGTCATTAGCCCAACTTTGCAACACCCACTGTTTCTCTACACCAAGAGAACTTCTGAGTGCTCACATAATTCATCAATGCATCTGCAACATTCTTAAAACTTTCCAACTTTACCAATAACACCCTTTTAGCCTCAACCATATATCTCACAAAGTGATATTAAACATAAATGTGCTTTGTCTTTGAATGATAAGCACGGTTCTTAGCCAAGAAAATTGCACTTTGGCTATCACAGTCTATTCTGATAGCTTGCTGCACTAACCCCACACTTGAACACAATCTCTGCAACTAAAATGCTTCCTTGCTTGCATGGGTGGCTACCATGTATTCTGCCTCTGTAGTTGAAAGAGCCACTACAGACTGTCTTTTACTCATCCAACTGACTACACCACCAAATAGGCTAAACAGTGAACACATACCCACTTGTAGATCTTCTTTCGTCCAGATCTCCATCCGAGTTTTCATCAACAAAACCATGAATTTCCAACACTCTTTCCAATCTCGGTCTTCCCTGGTAGCAAAAGCCATAATCACTAGTGCCACGCAAATATTTTAGAACCCGCTTCACTATTGTCCAATGCTCCTTCCCTAGGTTTGACATAAACCTGCACAATACTCCCACTACATGTGCAATGTCTGGTCTAGTACAGGACATTGCATACATCAGGCTACCCACTGCACTTGCATATGGAACATGGGACATATCCTCCTCTTCTTCTTGTGTCTTCAGACACTGTTCAACAGACATATTTACACCTACAAGAATTGGAACATTCACCGGTTTACTATCATGCATATTTAACCTCTGCAATATAGTCTCAACATACTTCCTCTGGTTTAACCAGAGCTTCCTCTTTTCTCGATCTCTCTATATTTTCATGCCCAAATATAGTTTGCAGCTCCAAGATCCTTCATGTCGATTTTGGAGAATAGTTGGGTCTTCAAATCAGTTGGAACACCTAATCCTAAATGGGTAGGTGTGGAATGCAAAAAGTCACAATGGAGTCCAAGTGACCTTGGAAGATGAAACCAAGAGTCACACCATTGTACTATAAATGTACATCTTTGTATAATGGAAAAAAAAAGCCTCACGCTTATCCTTCATTGTGTTGAGTTTATTGTGTGTGTGTGCTCATCTTCCTCATACACCATGTGTGTGTTTCAACATGGTGTTTAACATGGTATCAGAGCGGGCGATTTCTGGCCCTGCTCCACTTTGAGTGAGCCATTTGTGTTTATGGCCTATGCATATCTGCAAAATTTGTTGGTTTTTTTTGCAGCACTCAAGTGTTTGTAGCAGTCTTTTTGCCACATTCAGAAAGTATTTTGAAGAGGAGCATCATTCAAAATCCATGGCAGCATTCAGAATTTGTTTTGAAGAAGAGCAGCAGTGGTTTTGAAGATTGACAACATTGTCCATCTGAAGGTTTTCATTCTCATTTTTCCTGCAATTTCTGCTTATTAAAATCTACATTTTGAAGAGCTGCTAGAATAGTGTTTTAAATTCGGTTTCTGAACATATTTCTGAGTTTTCATTGGAAGATTTCTGAGTTTCTGCAATTCTACATTTTCCTGTTGCTGGGCTATTGAAAAAAAAAATTCTGGGTTTTACTGCTAAAATTTTCTGAAGAATTTTCCTGCTGCTGGATTACTGAAAGATTTCTGAGTTTGCATTTATTCAATATATGCTGCTGGAAGGAAGAATAATCTACTCTCTCTATTATCTACTCTCTGCTATTATATAAAAATAAAAAATAAAAATAAAAATAAAAATAAAAAATCCACGCAGCTCATCGCTCCGTCACTCGGCTACCCCTTAGCCAGCTCTCCCAACACTCTTCCCAACGAACGCCGGCCCTCTACCTCACGGACTTGCCTTCTAAAATCGATTTTTATATTTTAATATCCCCCCTTTGCCACAGCGCCGCTCCCTACCAGCCCTGCCCTCTCACAAGCTGCGCCCCCCTCCTTATCACTCCAATCCCCTTACAACATTTTTATTACGCTCATTTCAAACTCTGCACGCATACAATCAAACGCATCCCTCCTGCACCCTTTCCATCCCTCGTTCAATACGCCGCTCCCTCACAGTTCTCCCCTCTCCCTTACCACTCTCCCTAACCCTGCGCGCATATCACTCCTGCCCCCACGCATTGACATTTCCCCTTTACTCCCTCATCCCCGCGCTCACCTACAATTTCTCTTAATGCTGCATACACATCACAACGCCCATTCGATTCACCACCGCCTACCCACCACCTACCCCTCAAACCTTTCAGTTGCTCCCCAACTGCAATACCGCCTTCCCATTACTAAATACAGCTCGGCCATTTCAATTTTCAATTTTTAAATTCGCCCTTCATTCAATAATACTGCCTCTTCTTTTTAAAATTGACTTTTATATTATAAATTTCCCTTTTCAATTAATTCTCTTCTCCATTACAATACGTCCAACTACCTTACGGCATACCCACAGCTCTACGCTCATTTTCAATACACAATATTGTTGAACTCCATGGCCTTTCGACCACGGCCTACGCTCATTTTCAATACACAATATTGTTGACTCTCCACGGCCTTTCGGCCACGGCCTACACCTCCCTCACGACACGGCAGTCGCTTCCCCCCATTCGACCATTTCAAATTATTTTTTAAATACCTCCCCTCCTATTTGCAATACCGCCCTTTCCATTTAATTCAATATATAATTTCCCATATATTTCCCATTCCATTTTTAATTATTTCCCTTTCCCTTTTTTTTAATCTCAAATAATTATTTTTTAATTTATTTTCAATTAATTAAAAAAAAAAAAATAGCAGGAGAGAGAGAGGAGAGAGAAGATTTGAACAGCAGAAAAAGAGGAATGATATGTGAGCAGAATTGAAGAAATGACATGGACTATACATATAGAAGAAGAAAGTGAAATTTGACATTGTGTGATTTTTGACATGAGAGTGATTTTTTGAAGATTTTTACATGAGAAGACAAGTTTGCCATCATTTGAACAACTCTTTGAAGGAAATTTCAGCTCCTTTAAAGGCCCCTTGCACTAGTGTTTTCAGCTGCACATATTTTGCAGAAATATTATATTGACATTGTATTGCTTCTTCATTCATAATCAGTATTTGCGTTGTTGGATTGTTTATTGCCCTCCATCATTTGAGGAGCACACTTTGTACTTTGAGAATTTCTTGAGTCATTTGTATTTCTTGTTGCATTGTAAACGGGTGCATTTTCAGTTGTAGCCGACACCCTTTCATTTTTGAGCCTAAGTTGTTGAAAATGGCCAAAATCAATGAGGCATTAGTGTTGTTGAATGACCTAATTCATTCAAATGTTGATGATATGATAAAAATGAGCAAGGATGCTCTTTGTAGAATTCAAAGTTGTTTACAAGATGCACATGAAAAGATCGAGTTTTTGCAGTTGGAATATCAACTCCAACAAGATGAACGTCACCAAAAGAGTCACCATTCTGAACCTGTTTCTGTTTAGAAGATTGTAAAGGACTCCCATCAGAAGAAAGAAGATAAAGTTGCAGTTGATTCCCATTCAGTTCCTTGCACTAGAGCAGATGTACATGCAGATGCAACCACTCAGCCTGCACTTCCTAAGCCCATCATCAGACCTTGGGAAGAGCTTGTCTACAACAAGCACCGAACTGGTCTTGGATATGACAAGGATGTGTCCTATCGTATTCCAGACTACACCAAGCCCATCGTATTTCAGAGTGTCGGATTCATGTATGGCAGTTCACCTGCAGCTGTTCCAGATCCTGTTCCACAACAACATCAGATTGAGAAATGTCAACACTGTGATCGAGTTGGCCATATGAACGATCATTGTTTTGATCTTCATCCATGCAAGCACTGTGGTCGCCACACCCATTATTCAGACAGATGCTTCAGACACAAGCCTCCTGCAAGAACCAAGATTCATCTTGGATGGATCGCTTCTTGGCAATGGGCATCAACAACCAAGAAGATGTTTACGACACATGTTAGAACTTGTTCACAGATATTGAGCAAACTTGCAGTTGAGTTTTCGCCATCATCTCACCTTGTCCCTGACAGGGGGGAAAATGGTGGTCATGTACAAGGTTCACATCGTACATCAAGTGAGTTCGAGCCACACCCTTATTCCATGTTCGTAGTTGTAGCCGTGCAGGCCTTGCTGTAGCTTGAGCTACACTCACATCAGATTCAAGAGATGCAGTCAGATACCTGATGCCCATGAGCATACCTTCTGCTAAGGGATAACTCTAAACCATCATTTTTCGCTTGGTGATAACCTATCACAGTCATCTTTATTGGTGGACAAATCTGAACCACCACAGTCAGACCTCCCTTCTTTCATCAAGGCCCTCCTTGAGGAGGGACAATTCCTCTAGCAGAAGCCTTCAGCTTCTTGCTAGTTTTGGAAGAGTTCCGGGAACTGCAACAAGTTTTGCGTTCCAGTGTTTGTGGTCATCCTAAAACCACACCTTTTTTCCAACATTTCAGAGAGTTGATTCAGCCCAAGTGCTGCCATGTATACTTTGCAGATTTGTATTACAACTCTTTTCTTGGACTCACACATACCCCTTCGGATTAAAGGGGGATGTTGGAACACCTAATCCTACATGGGTAGGTGTGGAATGCGAAAAGTCACAATGGAGTCCAAGTGACCTTGGAAGATGAAAACAAGAGTCACACCATTGTACTATAAATGTACATCTTTGTATAATGGAAAAAAAAAGGCCTCACGCTTATCCTTCATTGTGTTGAGTTTATTGTGTGTGTGTGCTCATCTTCCTCATACACCATGTGTGTGTTTCAACATGGTGTTTAACAAAATCTTAGATAATTTCTTTGTCATTTCCAATAAAAAACATATCATCCACATACAAGACCAAATAAATAACGCGGTCACCAATTACTTTAAAATAAACAAAGTGATCCTCCCTACTTCTGGTGAAGCAAAGTCCCCGTATATAGGTATCAAATTTATGATACCATGTGGGCTTAAGGGGTCCTGACCCAGGTTCGGAGGTTCAAGGTCTGCCAACAAACCCCTATACTACTGGCCCTTTTGGCAATGACCTGCTTACGCAGGCCAAATTCTCACCCGAAGTAGTATGGGTGGGTGCTAGAACCAGGTTTCCGCACCATGGGAGAGGTTAGGGAAGTCATGAAAAGTTGTGTTCAACATTATAATGACCAGATCTTCTATCACAGAGCCTGTATCTATAGATTCCATTCACATCCACATGTGCAACAAAAATGATATTCACAGTAATTAACAGATCATGAACTCATATAACGATAACGCAACTATTCCAGATATTCTTGCATGAAGTGAAACAGAACATATCCAAATCGCAGCATAAACAAGTAACACAAGTATGTTTGTAGCTTAAATCAATAACGCAGTAGCATATATTAATTAACCAAACATCACAGATTCATATCACAGTAATTCCAATAGATTTAGATATTCAACGATACTTCTGCATTCATTAATCCTTCAGATCTGCTTACAATACCCTAAAACCCAACCTGCGCACACGGTAGCAGGGTCCGCACATAGCAAGACAGAGAATCTCCATGCACACAGCAGTAAGAGTCCTTCCCCAACACCCCTAACCAGATCTATCAGTTCGCACTTAGCATCAATCTCTTTTCATGCTTAGTCTTTTCCACTCAAAATATTCCTCAATTTATAACAATTCAGCCTAACCTTTCCTGTGGTCCGCAACCCATGGTTATGGACTGTAAGTGTACCCTTTGACCTATTACAATGCTTTAGAGGCTTTGACCCACCCCAAAACCCCTGCGCTAGACTAAATATAATAAAAAATACACAAAATGCACCAGATTCGCAGCTTTGTAGGAGACCCTGTTCCAACAGTCCCCCAACACAATCTTGTGACTTGTCTCAAGTCACTGTGATGGTGAGTTCTCCACCTGCATGCGTAGTGCAGTGATGGCGGTGATCAGTGGAGGAAACACCTCTTGACTCTGAGTAGTGGCACTTTGTGTAAGGTCCAAAAGCTTTTCGGATGTTGGTCCTTCGGTTGCTGCGGTGACGCTTTCCAGTGTCCAGTTTTGTCACGTGACCACGCCATCTGTATCCTGTGAGAGCTGGAGAGTTGTGGCAACCCATGGCTTCAATCATTCCTCAATGACATGCTTCTTGCACTAGATTTTCTCAATCTCATCTGGAGAGTGTTGTTGGTCCTCAAATGTGCTAAATGTTGTGCAAGCACCAAGGTGGGCAATGTAGCCTCAACCTGCGCGAAAGCTTCTTCCCTATGTTGTAAGTCCTGATTGATCTTTCAGAGGACTAGATTGAACTAGACTGTGGTCCAGAGCTGCATGGATGACTCTAGCAACTAGGCGCCCTGAGAAATATGCCCTGTGATAGTGTTCATAGCTTCGGTCACCAGCACAATGCGCTAGGCTCATACCTCTGGCAGCGTGGAAGGCTGCAATGTGGCCTGTAAGTCAGAGATTTTCTTCTCCAGCTATGCCTTGATGACTTGCATTTCTTTCGTAGATTATTTTATTGTTTCAACCATACTTTATACCTTGGCCCGAGGCATAGCTATAGCTGGGATCCCATCCAAAACCTCTGTGAAGACCTAGTGGATCATTTTTTCAAGCTCCACCTGCTGCAATATAGTGAGGGACATTTTTGCATTTTTCTGCACGATGGTCCACTTGGCCACACCAAGCTATTGATGTACCTCCAGGTCTCGATGGTGGATCTCCCATATCATGGAAATTTGGAGACCTTGTAATGCCTCATGGGGAAACTTAGAAAAATCCAATTGTATCCCTGTATCTACTTGGAGTTGGGTTCCCACAAGGGTAGCGCTAGGAAAAGAGTAGAGATGGATTTCTTTTGTAGCTTGCACTGTACTGCTGGTTGCCAAGGGAGCTTGTTTCTGAATTATGTTGGTCTGCAGCGTATCTACCTTCCACTGGAGGGCACGGAGCTTGATCTGAATGGTGTCAGTTGAAGCCTTCTATTGTTCCTCTATCGCTGCCCATCTATCCTCTGTAGCTAGTGTAAGTGCGTCTATGATTTTCTCGAGGTCACTGTCAGTTATCATGACCGTCACATCATATTCCTGGCATTGGGCGCGCTACTTTTTTCGAGGCCCCTTTTCAAGCTCGCATGGCCGCTTTGTATCCTAGAGGGAGGTGGTAGCTTTGTTATTCATCCCTTGCACTCTCAGTTCTAGCTGCGGACAGGCCTCGACGTCCTTGTCGGTGATCTGTGGCAGTTGTGATTCCTTTTCTGTGGCAACGTCTGAGCCCCTCTTTCTCAGCGTTGTGGTTTCCTCAAGGTCGATAGGGGGGGTCACTCTTGTTGCGCAAGTCCCTTTGGTGCTCTTTTCGCTAGGTATGAGGCCACTCCTCCATGCAAGGAGCCAGAGCGTAATTATCCTATCGATTTCTTTGTCCCCCAACCCAATCATGACTTCCTCAAGTTTGGGCTGTGTAGGTACTAAAGCTTCCATGAGACTAGTAGTTATCATTCTAGCAGGAAAAGGGACTTTCGATTTTGGAGGCCTATCGGCAGCGGGAGTGGGTTTCTTTGCCATGAACAGAACGCTACAGGCCCAGAGAACCGTGCAGCATAAATAAAATACATATGGGTTACGAAAGGGATACAAAAATTTTGTCTGAGCTAGCCTTCCTAATTTATAGTGCCTATGGCTGTCCAACGGTAGGGTAAATGTCACTTGGAACTTACCATCAATTAAATGGTAAAAAATCTCAAGGAATCGCCCCATTAATTTCTAGCCGCCCGCTCCACTCAACGGTAACTTTTCCTCTTTACCATATTTTACTATTCCAACTATCACTTTTCGCTCCTTATGTGCACTCAGTGTATCTGCTGTGCTTGGAATAAACACTCGTGCCTCCTGTGCATCCTCCCCCAACACAGGCTTGTTCCTTAGGTACCTCAAAACCAAAGACATGTTTTCCCGACAGGTGTCATCCCAACCGAACCAGACCCCCTGCGTAAGTAAGTCTCTTAGAGGCACTGTAATTAGCGCATATTACCAAACAAACTTTCTATAATACCCTGCATGGCCGAGGAGTGAACACAGTTGTTTCCCTGTTGTGAGAGTTGCCGAATATATGATAACTCTTCCTACTATATCCACATCCCCATTCGCAGCTCGAGTGTTCGACAGCCTGCACGTGACCCCCTCCAATTTTCAGTCGGGTAGCTTGCGGATCATCCTTACCCTCTGTTGGGGCCAGTTTATGGTAGTTGGCCATGCTTGGTATCCGTGTTTCCCATGTTGGTATTTCTGGTGTGATAAATAGGCGCGATTCACCCGATACTCCAGTGTCAACGTCCCGCAGGGCTGCGTCAAGCACCTCCATCCCACCTACTAACCCAAATGTTCCCAGGAACTCTTCCTTCAACGTCCCCCAGTGACGGGTGCACTGATGTAGCTCCACATCTAAGTACCATGCAGAGGGAAGTGGACTTAGGGCATGAATTAATAGGTGAACCCACTCTTTAGTCATCCTATCACACCACTGCTCTTTCCATGCGAACAAACATTCGCGTGGATCTTCCGATCCAAGGAATGTCTTGACCTGCACACTGGTTGGGGCTTCAAATTGCAGGATCATCATATCTTGACATTCCTCCCAATCATCGACGTTCTCATGCATTCCCACCATCGCGCAGGTGTTCCATGCATGGCTAGCTTAAGGGCCCATAGCCTTCATCCTCTGGGAACCTCTACTTTGAATGCTCACAAAAATTCCTTAATGCTACCTAAACCATCAAAGTAGGGTAGGTCTCTTACCTCTGAGGAAATGTAGCGGTAGTCCTTTGTGACTCAAAGACATCACAGCGTAGAGAGATCGTGCAACTGGTTTTTCCAATTCTCCATCTCCCCATCAGAGTGAGAGAATCATTCACTGTCCTTTTCCTAGCAAAGTACTCCACCTACTATAGGGTTGATCCAATATTTGTCCATTTCAGTCAAAATGTGATCCACCTCCTCTTCATCGCGCATTAGCTCTGTGTATCGTTGACCTTCCGCAGGATCTAATGGTACTATCACCCTTGTACCATTATTCTCAAACATCATGCTTCTCTTTTTGAGGTTGATGATACCACCCATATCTATGGCCCAGTCCAACCCTAAGAGCATAGGGTAGGTGTCCACATCCTCTACAATTTCAATTACCTCAAAGTCAGCTTGGGCCTTTACTTCTACGATATCCACCGTAATTTAGACAACCTTCCTGGTGGGATGATTTTCTACTGATTGGTCATGCATAGCTGAATGGTGGACTATTCCATCTTAGGCTCTCCCATTCATTGCCAATTCTATTTAGGTAACACGTTCGCATCTAACCCTAGGTCCAAAAAAATCTAATCCATTTCGTAGTCACTAATCTGCGCAGTCAACTGCATTTCTCTCCCGGTGCATTTCTTATACCTGTATATCTTGTGCACATCCTTGACCTCCGGGGGTAGATTGGGTCATGTTGCACAGCTATCTATTAATGCCTGAATATTCTCCACAGCCTTTGGGTTGCACAGCAGTTTCATACATGCCTGCAAAAAGCCCTCGACCTCCTAATTTTCCTTGAGGTTCGCAGGTGCTTGAGAAAAAGCTACCTCTGCCTCAGCAAAGTCCTTGCGAGTTGCGACAAATGTTTATTTTCCATTTTTTAGGTCCAAACCTTCTTGTTTGATAACTGCTTATCAGATCAAAGGCTCCATCATAGCCTCCTCTTCAGGTCCCCTAGTGGCCATCCCACTGCGTGTCACAACATTCACACTTGGATCCCACTGCGTGTCTAGCCGTCTGCAATATCGGCAGGACTTCCTTGTAGGGTTCAGGTAGTCCCTTGCAAAGTGTCTTGCTTCTCCATAGTTATAACATATTATTTGACCTTTTCCTCGACCTGCACTACCACCTCGGCCCCCTCCCTTGCCCCTTGATGTGGAGCCACATATGCCTACGGGGGTTATTGGTGACGCAAGGTCTAATTGTATTCTATATAATTTTCCTCGATCAATCATCAAATCATATGTCTGGAAGTTCTATTCATCATGTCCCACCGATCTATAGAACCTGCACCATTGCGGCTTTACCTATGGAACATACGCAACAAGGCAGGGACATTGGTTGGTATCGTGCAGCCCCGCAACACGACAATCATCGCACCATAGCACTGGCCCATTAGGTCCCGCAGCTTCTCGAGGGCACAATGGGCTAGGTCTCCTGGCCTACATATAGTCTGCTAATAGAGAGCAGTTATCCCTGGTATGACCATTCATCCAGCATCGTAAGCACCATCTCTTGAGGCTAGGCTTTGTCCCTCATTCCTTCTGCAGATTTTGGATCTCTATGTGCATCGCTTCCTGTTGTCCTTGGATCTGTTGGATGCCCAGCTAAGTCTCATCTCGAGGCACAGCTTCTAACTTCATGGCACCCTCCAAGGATTTCTCCTGTGATTTGAAAGTGCCCCATAGGTACGTGTAGGTGAGGTAGCAACATAGCGATGAACCATTCTCTGTGTTATCTGTCATCATATTGGAATCCCCTTTCTCTGATGACCTTCTTCATTCATTGATCAACCTCCCACACAAATTCAAAAGGCCCTTGCTTGAAATCCTTTAGATCAACCATGATTTCAGAGTAGGACTTAGGTTTCTTGAACTGCTCTTTCAGGGGGTTCTTAATTTCATCAATGGTTTCATTTGGGTTTTGACCGATGTATCCCATGTATCAATCCAAAGCTCTTCCTTCGAAGGCAAGGGACAGATGTTCCCTTTTCATTGCATCAGTAGCTACGTTATGCGCAATCCATACTGATCCCACGACAAACCAAAATTGATCCATGTCTTCATCTCCCATACCCTTAAAGGTCGCCAACTTCATGTGTGCAACCATGTCGTCTTCCAGTGGTGGTGGAGGTGTAGGTGAATTCTTACCCTTAGGCTGGTTTGAAAGCGTTGTAGCTCGAGGACTCTGCGTAGCTGCTTCTCTAACTAGACTGTAGACAAATATATGTCCTTCTACGTCGATTCTCGGAACCCCTTGAAAAATCTTCACTCTGCTTTAGAGTAGGAGACAAACTAATCGATGGAAAATTCTATCAGAAATCCTCCTAACACACTGTCTATCCAATGGTCCACCATGCGAGTGATGGTGTTGTCAGCCTTTTCTAACTACTGGATTAGTTCGGGAGTCCACTCCGTGACCCGCTCGTCCTTCCAACACTTCTGAAATTCTACCAACCTTGCGAGCCACTTCTGGAGCTTGATCACAATGGTTATAAAGAAGATCTTGTAGATCTCCATGAAAATGTACTTATTCTTCCATTCTTTGGTCATCAACATCTCACTATGGTTTTCTTTTACAATAAATTTTTGAACTTTTTGTTCAAACTGTTCATCAATTTCCTTTCTTTCAGGCTTCCAATATGGCCTTGGCATTACCCGATCCCTCTCTCAAAATGCTCCTGGTCCTGTCAACGGAACTATTTTTTGGCTCAAGGGGTCCTGACCCAGGTTCGAAGGTTCAAGGATTGCCAAGAAACCCCTATAATACTGGCCCTTTTGGCAGTGAATTGCTTGCGTAGGCCAAAGTCTCACCCGAAGTAGTATGGTTGGGTGCTGGAAACAGGTTTCTGCACCCTAGGAGAGGGTACGTAAGTCAAGGAGAGCTACATTCAACCTTATAGTGACCAGTTCTTTTATCACATAGCCTATATCTATAGATTCCTTTCGCATCCACATGTGCAATAACAATGATATTCACAGTAATCCACATATCATGAACTCACACAACTATTCCAGATATTATTGCATGAATTGAAGTAGAACAGATCTAGATCGCAGCATAAACAAGTAACACAAGTATGTTCGCAGCTTAAATCAATAACACAGTAGGATATATTAATTAACCAAAAATCACAGATTCATATCATAGTAATTCCAATAGATTTACATATTCAATGATACTTCTGCATTCATTAATCCTTCAGATCTACTTACAATACCCCAAAGCCCAACCTGCGCACACATCAGCAGGTTCCGCACATAGCAGCATAGAGAATCTCCATGCACATAGAAGTAGGAGTCCTTCCCAAACAACCCTAACCGGATCTATTAGTTTATACTTAGCATCAATCTCTTTTCATTCTTAATATTTTCCCCTCAAAATATTCCTCAATTTATGACAATTTAACCTAACCTTTCCTGTGGTCCACAACCCATGGTTTATGGACTCTAAGTCTACCCTTTGACCCATTACAATGCTTTAGGGGCTTTGACCCACCCCAAAACCCCTGCGCTAGAATAAATATAATAAAAATACACAAAATGGGACCGTGATTCACAACTTCGTAGGAGACCCCGTTCCAAAGAAGATACACTTGGTGACTGTTTTAACCCATACAGAGACTTCTTCAACCTGCATACTAGTTCTTTCTTACCCTTCACCATAAAGCCTTCAGGTTGCTTCATGTAGATCTCCTCTTCTAGATCCCCGTGAAGAAATGTTGTCTTCACCTCCATCTGTTCTATCTCAAAATCAAATGCAGCAGCAACAGATAAAAGTAATCTAATAGAAGTAACTTTGGCAACAGGAGAAAAAATATCACCAAAATCAATTCCTGGCACCTGGGAATAACCTTTCGCTACCAACCGAGCTTTGTATTTCTCCACCTTGCTTTCTACATTCATCTTCTTCTTAAACACCCATTTGCTCCCAATGGGCTTCCTTCCAGCAGGCAACTCCACCAGATCCCATGCATCGTTTTTGTGCAAGGATGCCATTTCATCAACCATGGCCTCCTTCTAGAGTTTTCCATCCTTTGAATATCGTCCCTTAACGGTTCGAGATCATCTCGCATAAAGGTAAAGCAAATGGAATACAAGCAGATGGACTATACCTTTCTGGTTGCCTTCTTTCTTGAACTGATCTTCTCAAAGCTGGAGTTTGTGGCTCTTCATCTTCTGAGTCTTCTTCTGTTGTAGAGTCTGATTCATCCTCCTTTAGCTCAAACTCTATCTTCTCAGGTTCCTTTGGTAGTACTTCATGTTTAACAACATCTTTCACTTCTCTAAACACCACATCTCGGCTGTACACAACCTTCCTTGTTTCTGGGTTCCAAAGCTTGTAACCCTTTAAACTATCCTTATACCCAATAAAGATGCACCTTTCAGATTTATTATCCAACTTGGTCCTTTTCTCCTTTGGAACATGTACATATGCATCACATCCAAATACCCTCAGATGTGAAAGAGATGGTTTCTTACCAGTCCATACCTCGTGTGGAGTCTTATCCTCCAACGTTGATGAAGGTGATCTATTAACCAAGTAACATGCACTCTCCACTACCTCTACCCAGAATTCTTGTCCTAACCTGGTACCACCGAGCATGCTTCTTTCCTTTTCTATCAGCGTTATGATCATTATTTCTATAACTACATCTTGCTGAGGTGTGTATGGAGTAGTCTCCTACCGTGCTATACCACACTTCTTACAGAACTCTTCAAAATTATTCTTGCAGAACTCCCTACCATTATCTATCCTCAACACCTTTATCTTCTTCTCTATCTAGTTTTCCACCAGAGCCTTAAATTCTTTAAATTTGTCAAAGAATTTATAATTCTTCCTCAATAAATATATCCATGCATTCCTTGAGAATTCATCTATGAATGAAACATAGTGCATAAACTTACCTAGTGATGTAACCAACATAGGTCCAAACACATCACTGTGCACAAGCTCTAATATCTTGTTCGCCCTCTTAGCACGAGAAGGAAAACTCACCCAATTTTTCTTCCCATATACACAATGTTCACAGAAATTGAAATCCAGAGAGCTATTAGACATACCTTCTACCATACCATTTCCATGCAGTATCTGAAGGCCCTTCTCTCCAATATTTCCAAGCCTTTGATGCCATAGCATGGTCTTTTCTCCAAACACCGCTAAGCTTTCCGCTCCACTTTCAGGAACCATAGAGCTATTGCACCCATCAATAATAGTGTTGCCCTGAAGCTTTTATAGAGTTCCAATCTCAACTCCCCACATTAATACTAGTGCTCCCTAAACCATCTTACAGGTATCTTTCTCGAACACTGTTTTTACACCTACATCATCCATCTTGCTTACAAAAATCAGATTTTTGGCCAATGCAGGATTGTGTAGAACATTAGGAAGTGTTCTAATCCTTCCACCTTGCAGCTTCAGCTTGAATTTTCCACATCCGACGATTCTGGCCTTACTATCATCACCTAAGAAGACATCACCGCCATCATATTTCTCCTACTCGTAGTACCACTCCCTATGGGGAGTGAAGTGAAAGGATGCACCTGAGTCAATCAACCATGATTCCTGATCTACATGTGTATTTGAAGAAGAAGCCAAATACAGATCCACACCTTCATATAAGGTGGTTTTTGCCTTTGCAGAAGGAGAATCATCAGATCCATTTCCTTTCTCAGGAGCTTTAGATTTGCAGTCCTTTTTGTAGTGCCCTTCCTTTCCAAATTTCCAACACACCTTTACAAAATTTCCGGGAGATTTAGATCTCCCTCTAGATTTAAATTTCCCACTCGAAACCGTATTCTTGTTTATGTTCTGGGACCTTCCTCGTATAGATAAGGCATCTCCATTTTGACCCTCCATATTTCTCTGTCTCATTTCCTCCGACAACAAGGCTGAGACAATGTCATAAAAATTTAAGGCAGTTGTATTGCTACCCGTTGCAATAACCAGACTATCCCATGAGTCTGGTAGAGAACACAACAAACTGATGCACATATCTTCATCTGAGATTTTAATATCTAGAGATGACAGCTGACTTACCACAGTATTGAAGGAATTCAGATGCTTTGTCACTGAGTCTCCATCCTTCATCCTTAGGTTATACAGCTTTTTCCACAGGAACAATTTATTCACCAAAGAATTAGATTGGTACAAAGTCCTAATTTTGTCCCACAAATTCTTCGTCGTAACTTCCCTTAATACATTCAACAATACTAAATCTGAGAGACACAACCATATTGTGCTCCTCACCTTTTGATCCACCTTTTTCCAGTCTTCATCTGACATTTTCGTTGCTTTAGTACCTAGATCTACCACGATCCACTAGTCCTTATCCACCAACATATCCTCCATCTTGAGCTTCCACAACTCAAAATTATGACCCTTAAATTTCTCAATCTCTATCTTTCCACTACTCGCCATCTTCTTTCACCACAAGAATCGATCCCTCAGATGTCCCACTGAATAGGATCTACCTCAGGCCCAACCAAAAAACCCCTCAGCAGCAAAGGCATCCCCTTGAAGCCAAAAAAACTCTGATACCAAATGTGGGTTTTAATCATGTACAGAAATTATCTGCAAACGAATATTAAAAACATAAAATAAACAATAGCAAGATCATAAAACATAAAATAGATATACACAAAGATTTTCCCCTCGATCCGAAATCGGGACGACCAACTTGATTTTCCATTATATTCCTTTTAGTGTTACAACACATATATATATACATGCTAAAGCATACATAAACCCTGGATTAGAACATAACCATAGTTCCCTTGACTGAATCTACAAAATATCGAGGGCTGAAAAACATCATGCCCCAAAACCATGTGCAAACCCATGCAGAAAACCATGGGCGGGTCCGCCCACTAAAAAATAGGGTCCAAATTTTTTTTTCCAGGGGCGCCGCCGCCCCCGCTGTGACCCCCCTATTGTGCCCAACACAACGTATAGTGGGGCCTATTGCCCCCCCTGTGACCCCCCAGGCGTGACTAGTCATGGAAAGAATATAACAGATACCCAACACAAATTAGTTATAAACATATTTTTCCCTAGTAGACCTAAAAAAATATTGTTATTTTTAACATATATTATCCCATTGAGTTGTTCAAACTGAATTTATCAAATGTCAAAACTCAGTAACTCCAAAATGATGGTTATATAAAACTAAACATTAACTCTATAAAGTTGGATATTTAAGGATTTGTAGGCATGACTTATGAAACTAACCGAAAAAAATGACAAAATTTGAAAGGGAATATAAGGGTTTATATGGGCATTCTTTCTCTTTTGAACTTCATCATAGTAGAAATTTTTATTTGAATAATTTATCTCTTTATTGTCATAAGCATTAATAGCTTGCATCTAACCAAGCATAATAACACATATACATGTAGACTAAATTTTGACCCTATCATGCCTTTTAGGATGGTTTGAGGCATGGTTCCCTGAATATTGAGATGTTATTTGGATTATGAGGATAAAAAAACAGGTATTTATTTATTTATTTGAGACTGGGAAATGGAGGGTAATATCCAACAATGTAATTGACGATGGAATTGTGTTTTTTTTTGTTCTTCTAGATTTGTTCATTCCATTCAGAGTGTGAATGGATTAATGTTTTTCTAACATATTTCCACATTGTTTGTAGACATTGATACAAAATGGGAAAGAAATGGAAGTGGTAGACTATAATTTTCCTTCCTGTGCAAGAACTTAAAGAGAAGAACATATTTTCTTGTAAGTGTTTAGTTTGCTCTAAAATACATGGTATAATAGGGATATTGATTAAATTGAAAAAATATATTTACATAGTCTTATTTAAATTAATGGAGGAGAGGAAATTAACTTATAAGATCCATATTATTCCACCCACTAACAAAACAAACACTTAACCTCAGGGCTAGTGATTCCTTATGATGTGAAGTGTAAGTATTTTAGAGATGCAGTGTTTCAGTCTTGGTATTAATAGTGATTTAACATTTTCCATATGTATTGAACTTTGAAATTATATTATGAATTCATGCTTCCTCATATGGCCCGGTGGATAAAAGAGGATGTCACAAAATGAAACGAAGGTCCTAATTTATGAAAAATAGGGGCTACAATACCATTTCATTATAAAAGCTATGGTTCAAAGCCACGAGATAGCAATATTAACATATAATCATGAAGAAGAGAAAACCTACAAGACCGCTTTGAGGACCAAGTATGAGCACTATGAGTTTGTTTTTATTCCTTTTTGTTTGATTAATTCCCCAACTAATTTTATGCGCTTGATGAATATTGTGTTGTGTCCTTATCTAGACAAGTTTTTGGTTGTATTCATTGATGATATATTGATATATTAAGATATTCAACGAATGAGGAAGAGCATATCAAACATTAAGCAAAAATTTTGAGATGATTAAGATAACATCAACTATATTCCAATCTTAACACATGAATTTTCTTTCAGATAGTTACATTACTTGTTGTTTCCAAGGAAGGCATAACAATGGATTAAAAAAAGATAAGGGTTATCATGGAGTGGGAAGGTCCTAAGAATGGGGATGAAGTTATATCATTTAGGGGGTTAGTATGTTATTATAGGAGGTTCATAAAGAACTTCTCACACATTGCATATCCAATTACATCACTGCAAAGAAAAGGAAATAAATTTGAATGGATAGAGGAATGTGCATCTGGTTTTGAGAAGTTTAAGCAGTTGTTGAAAAATGATACAGTTGTTAGTATTTCAAATCCAGATAAATATTTAGTGGTGTGTAAACATTCCTGCAACAAAGTACTTTGTGGAGTCCTCATGCAAGAGGGACATGTGGTGTGTTATGATTCCAGGAAACTAAATGAGCATGACCATAATTATGTTACAAATGATATTGATTTGGCAGCTATTATTGATGCCTTGAAGATGTGCAGGGATTATCTTCTTGGAAGGAGGTTTCAATTGATGATTGATCATAGTGGGTTGAGATATCTATTTTACCATTTGAATTTGAATGGAAGGTATGCTAGGTGGCTGGCCACAATTAATAATTTGGACTTTGATATTAGATACATTAAGGCTAAAAATATTACGGTTGCATATACTATTAGTAGGAGAGTGCATATGAACCACATTGTAGCTATGAAATCATATGGGATAGACTTACATGATCAGATCTAATAGGAAGGACAACAAGATTATAGGTACAAAAAGCTTAGGCACATGTTACAACATGGTACCTGTGATCAGCATGTGGACTATGATCTCACAACTGATGCTTCAATGAGATTCAGAGATAGAATCTATGACCATGTGAAAGTGGGCCCAAGAACGTTGTCCTGAGGTAGTTTAATGTCAATCCTTATTTAGGTAACCCAAGATATCTAAATATATTGACAGTAGTGAATAATTCCTACTACTGGCCAAATCTGAAGAAGGAAGCGACAAATTTTATGGCTAGATGTTTAGACTGTTATCACATGAAAGTAGAGTGTAAGCATCCATGAGGGTTACTTTAGCCTATTCCAATTCTAGAATGAAAATGGGAGGTCATTTATAGGGATTTCAAGACAGGTCTTCTAAGGATATTAAGACATCGTGATTCTATCAGGGTTTTGGTTGATATGTTTAGCAAATAAGATCACTTCATTCTGTTGAATACTACTTATTCGGCTAGTGAGGTGGCATAGGTCTTCATCGGGGAGGTTATGATATTGCAAGTTGTTCCAAATAATTTTGTGTCAGATAGGGATTCTATGTTCACTTCCAAGTTTTGTAAGGAGTATTTTGAAGTTTTTGGATAGATTTAGCCTTTAGGACAAGTTATCATCCAAAAATAGATGGATAGATAACGAGGATCAACAAGATTATGTAGGATAAGACAAGGATGTATGTCATGAAACAATAGAGGATATGGGAGGAGCTCCTTCCATTTAATACAAAAATGTTTATCAAGAGTCACTGAGGATGAGTCAATTTAAGGAAATTTATGGGAAAATTTGTAATACTCTCATTGCTTGGAGTGATCCAATGAACATGATGTTCCTAGGACCAGACATGTTCGCAGAAATAAAACATGAAATGAAGTTTTTAAAGAAGAATATAAAGGTCGCGCATGACATACAAAATATTTATGTAGACCATCAGAGGGGATTTAAGGAGTTTCAGGTTGGGGAGCATGTGTATTTGCGCTTCAATGCCAAGAGGAGCTCCTTATCAATTGTATCATGTGCCAATTTGGAACCATGATATTATGGTCATTTTGAGATGCTTGAGAGGATTGGATGGTGGCCTGCAGACTTGCACTGCCTCTGACAGTGAAATTCTATGATGTTTCCCATATTTCATTGCTTAAGAGATATGTAAATGATGTTGATCATGTTATTGATTGGTCTATATTGCAGGTGGAACCAAAAGGTGAATTCCAACCAGAACCACAATGCATATTGCATCAAAAACAAATCATGCTTCAAAACAAATAAATTGAGTAGGTTAAATTGCATTGGAAGCACTTTGGTACCGATGAAGCTATATTAGATATGGTTGATCAGATGTGGGCTATGTATGCTTCATTGTTTTTTGATGGAGGAAAATGAGCTTTCACTACAAGGAAAAGACCCTCTAGAAAAGGTTTTAAAGGACGTTTTTGGTGTTATAAAAGTGGTCAAAATTGTCAAAAAAGAATTTGCTACATCTGTTTTCGGTAACAAATTTTTTGGCGGAGCTTCTTACGGAATTTCAACACAACTATAAAAAAAGGGGTGGTCAAGGTTTTTACAGATATTTTATAATTTTAGATCTTCCAATCACTCTTCCCACAAGATAGGTGATAGGAAAACTTGAAACTACAAATTTTGAAATATAACATCTACTGAAACAAGAAAAAAATTTCAATAACTTGAGTAAATCAAGGAAGAAATACAAGAGAGTGACTAAAGCCTCTGGGTTGGGCCCAAACCAAAGGGTTTCATCCCTCCAAAACTAATGCAAATTTAGGCCAATAGTGAACTTTCAATTAGCAGAAAATAAGAGTCACATATATCATATGAAAAATGAGAATAACAATGTGAAGCTCTAGGATCTCAGTAGCTATCCCTAGTTTCAACAAAAAATTGAATCCTACTGAGCCTCTTAGCTGGTTTATTTATGAAAAAAGATAACTCAAGGTATCTCTCTTGAAAATATTAGCAATTCCCTCCAAGATCTCGAGATTTGTGGATCTAGTTCTCCTTGATCTTCATATGTACTTCGTGTCCCTAGAGTACTATTGAATTTCAGATATTAGTGAGTATTCTGTGATCTCAATTTAATTTTTGGAGTTAATGAGGTGGAAAAGCCTCCTATATTCTCTCTTGTTGTCTCCACCAAGCCCCTACATAGTAAATACCTCCAAATTTTTTTCTTTTTCTTGCATATTAATCACATTATGTGATACAATATGAAAAGCACCCTTTAATCTTCTTACAATCCATATTATGGGAAAAATGTGAATTAACGTCAGAAAAAATATATTTTTAAGGGGTGGAGGATAATAGAATGAACACCAAAGTATAGGCATTGATGGGACCCATCCATAGAACAAAAAAATTTAAATACCATTCACATACCTTGTATATTGTACATTGGATCGTGTATTACACGAAGAATATTCGCACATTATCAAATCGTGGTCATTCATAATTTAAAATTTTGAAATTCGTCAAGCCCATATCCAATATATAACATGTCTTTGGAGTAATTATATAAATAGAAGAAAGTAGATTGTTATTTATTCTATACTCACTATTCAAACTAATGTGAATACACATTTTATTTTTTATGGTTAATAGGTTGGCATATTGGAAAATAAAATAAGGTAGGATTCTCAAGTTCAGAGGATTTTTGTTACAAATAATGTGTATAATGAGTAAAAAAGTTGTGATTAAATTTATTAATTTTTTAATCAAAATTTAATTTTGATGAAAAGTATGAAAATTTTGTGTCTTCTTTATTATTATTTGAATATTCTAACCCTGAGGGCTTGCTCAATTGGTCAAGTTCCCATAGCCAAAGTATTTCGCTAATGAGAAGTCAGCTAATTAACTCAGTAGGATGTGATCCTTTCCTTTACAATTCTTTGAAAATGTTGCAACCCCATATTTAAAACCATATAAAATTATATGAGTAAGAATGATTTTAAAGAAGAGTTTTTTTTATTATTTATTTCAAAATCAAAAGTTTATTAATTAGTAACTATTTTTAAATTCATAATAACCTTCTCCATCTTTTATTTACTATGGTAAATAATTTTTAAATTTTAATTACTATAATTATTTATATTAATATGAAAAATAAAAATTATTTACAATAACTAATAAATAAATAAATAAAAATTATAAATCATTGATAAACCTGAACTCAAAATCTTGTAAGACACATCCCTGAACTAAAATGAATTCAAAAGCGTGTAACACAGTTTACAAACCTAAAATTTATGTAGGAAACAAAACATTGTTAGAAACTATGATGAATCTAAAGTTTATGTAGTTGAACATGCACATTTCTAGGACTTCAGAATGTTAGGAATTGATGAGAATGTTTTAGAAAATTTTCCATTTTAATCGATTGACTATATTATATTTTATTGGTGTCAACAAATTTTGAAATTCTGGTTACAATTTAATGAGAAAATAAAGGAAATGCCAAAGTGTTTCGCATGTGAAATGAAGGAGATATGCGTTTTTCTTTAATGTTCTCTTCTGATGCAAATTTTCAACTACTCTCCTTATAATAATATGTTATGATGATATTTTATGTTAAGTGGTTTATATGTGGTTAATGATATATGTTGGATAAACAATAATTCCAACCAAACCCGCCGACTTCATTTAATGTTGGAACTGTCTCAGAGTTTCTCGAGAGTTCATTTAGCTTCTCGGAGAAGCCATCTCCACTGACATTCAGGGCTCCAGAAGCTTCTCAGTTGTATATAAATATCCATTTGTTGTGAATGCAAATCATCAGTTGAGTGTAATTGTTGTGTTCTCTGATATGGTATCAGAGCTAGGTGAGGTTTTCTTGAGTGATCTATGATCAGTGTATGAGTGTTTTCTGCGCATCATCAGAGAGAGATCGTTGAAGGCGTATTGCAGAGGAGTCCTCTGTGAAGTCGTTTGCAAAGAGACTGTGAGGAGTGGATTAAGCATATTAAGCTGCTGGTAAAGAGTGTAACTGGCTGGAGGGAGAGCGTGAGTGAAGATTGATGTTATTGCATCACTGGGAGAGTATTGCTGCAAGGGAGTCGCTGTAAATGTGCATTGTGTGTGGAGTAAATCACGGCGAGGAGTTTGTCTGTTTTTTGGTGTCCAGGACAACGTTGAAGGAAGTCCCTGCCTGCATTTCAAGATTCTGCTGAAAGTGTGATTGCTAGAAAAGAGCAAGACCAGAAGGGTATAATATTATATACCGTAATGTTCTGTATTAATATTTTAAAATTTCTTATGCCCTTCTTTCGATTTTGTGAAAAATCCGAATGCTAAATTCCTGTGAGAAATAATTTTAATGATGTTACATCAAGTTCAAATTAAGTAAAAGATAGGGGGAGTAAATTTCGCTGTCAAGTAAAAGTAAATCGGATGAATAAACTTGTGCTCATTATTAGAATGGCCTCCTAAATTCTGGGTGTTTCCAATCAAGTGAAAAGCAGATTGTAAGTTTTTTGTCACTGTGTTCATTTTTCGGGCATTTTGAAGGTGTTTTTTTTTTAAATAATTGTTGTGACAGTTGTAATAAGAGTTTTTTAACAAATTAAAAGGAAAAAGGGGGAAGTAAAATAAGTTAAAGAAGGTTTTATTATTGTTTGTGAGGAGCCATCAAAGTTTAGATTGTTGCTTGAATATTCATAAGCTCATTACTATGGCAAATATATTAGCAGAATCTTATTTAACTAACTCTGATAGTTAGATGGTGAAAATTATGCAAATTGGAAGTTTAAGTTGCAGACTGTGATGGAAGGCTCTAATATGTGGACGATTGTGACTGGAGATGAAGTGAAGCCAAAACTTCCTCAAGCCACAGCTGCTGCAATTCAAGATTGGCAACGACGAGAAAACAAAGCAAAGGTATTGTTGCAGATGTCCGTTAAGGACAATATTATTCCACACATTAGAGAGTGCAAGACATCCAAAGAGACATGGGACACTCTCAAAAATTTGTATGAGACAAAGACCACAAATCGAATATTGTATTTAAAGGGTAAGCTTCTTTCAATTAAGATGGAAGAAAATGAAAATATTTCTAGTTTTATTTCTAGAATTAAGGACTTGAAAGATAAATTAGGTGACATTGGTGAAACAATATCTAGTACAGACTTGGTTTCTGTGACATTAAATGGAATGTTGGATGAGTATCAAATGTTTATCACTGGTCTTGCCGCTAGAGAGAAGGCTCCTATGTTTGATGAATTGGCAGGTATACTTATGCAGGAAGAAGAGCGTAGAAGAAGTCTTAATCAAAAACCCGCCAATTCAGATTTAGCATTGGTGGCTAAAGGAAAGAAAGCCTTCAAAGGAAAACAATGGGAGAAAAATAAAGGTAAAAGGCCACAGGTAAAATCATTTCAAGGTATGCCCTCACCAAGGTCAAATTTCAAATCAAGTAGAGATGGTGCATGTTACTATTGTGGAAAGCCTGGTCATCATGCTAAGAATTGTTTGAAAAGAAGATCTGATTTATTTAAACTAAGAAGACATACAGGGAATTATGTTGATAGAGATGAGGCAATCAGTCATGAATTTAACAATCTTCAATTATTTGTGACTAATGCTGCTTTGTCAGCAGAAACTGATGATGATAATGCTTGGTTTATAGATTCTGGTGCGTCAATCCACATGTCATGCAAAAGAGACTGGTTTGATACTTATCATGAAGTTAATAATGGTGCACACATTTATTTAGGAGATAAAAGATCCCATGAAATAAAAGGATATGGTGATATAACTGTTACTATGCCTAATGGACAAGAAAAACAAATTCAAAATGTGGTGTATGTTCCAGGATTAAAAAAGAACTTAATATCTGTCTCTACTATTACAGATCAACATTTGAAAGTTGAATTTATGAAATCACAATGTTTGGTAAAGGATATACAGGACAACTACAAGGTTGTTGCAAAAGGAATGAGAGTTGGAGGATTATACAAGTTGGATGTGACAAAGAATAGGCATCAAGCTTTGGCATCAACAAGCATGTCAAACATAGAGCTTTGGCATCAAAGGTATGGGCACTTAAATCATAATGACTTAATGTTACTTCAAAAGAAAATGATGGTAGAAGGCCTTCCAAATATTAATGGTGAACACTTTGAATGTGAAGGTTGTGCACTAGGAAAACAACATAGGGAAGAATTTCATATGCATGAAAATAGAAGAAAATGTGAAATACTTGAACTAGTGCATAGTGATGTATGTGGTCCAATGCAAACTAAGTCACTTGGTGGAGCATATTACTTTCTTATATTTATTGATGATAGCACTAGATACACCTAGGTGTACTTTATAAGATATAAGAGTGATGTGTTTGAATAATTTAAATAATTCAAGAATATGGTAGAAAAACAATCAGGAAAGAGTATTAAAATTCTTCGATCAGATAAAGGTGGTGAGTACACTTCAGGAGATTTTATGAAATACTGCAAACAAAATGGAATCATACAACAATTTACAGTACCACATACACCTCAGAAAAATGGTGTAGCTGAAAGAAAAAATAGAACATTAGTTGAATGTGCTCGTAGTATGTTGAAAAGTAAAGGACTTTCTAATAGTTTTTGGGCTGAAGCCATTAATACAGCTGTATATCTAAAAAATAGAAGTCCTACAAAATATCTTGAGCAGAAAGCACCATTTGAAGCATTTTATGGTTTTAAACCTAAAGTTAGTCATTTAAGGATATTTGGATGCAAGGCCTTTGCTCATATTCCTAAAGAGAATAGGAGAAAATTAGATGCCAAAGCTATCAAATGCATTTTTATTGGATATTGTCCTAATCAAAAGGCATATAAAATGTATGATCCAAATACTCACAAGATCTTTGCAAGCAGAGATGTTATATTTCATGAGCATGTAGATAATCAAATGAAAGATGATGAATTTAATGTATGGCATCCTACTTATAACTTTAAAGAAGATGAAGAAGTGGAATCATCTCAAGAAAGCAAGGACATTCCAAAAGACAATTCAAGAAGCCAAAGCCCCCAAAGAAGTGATGAAAGCACTTCACAGAGAAGAAGAAGAGAAGGTACTCCACAGTGTAATGAATCTTTAAGAAGGTCAACACGAAAAATTAAAACCCCTATCAGGTATAAAGATTATGCTTTAATGACTCAAGTAATGAATGTTTTTGAGCCTTCAAATTATGAAGAAGCCAAAAATCATAAAGAATGGATGGAAGCTATGAAAGAAGAATATAACTCTATAATGAAAAATGAAACTTGGGAATTAACAGAATTACCTGAAAATAAAGTCCCTATAGGATCAAAATGGTTGTACAAGACAAAGTTTAATGCAGATGGTAGCATAGACAAGTATAAGGCAAGATTAGTTGCAAAAGGTTATTCACAAAAGGAAGGTATAGATTATGAAGATACCTTTGCTCCAGTAGCAAAAATGAACACAATCAGAATATTGATAGCATTGGCCACTAAATATGATTGGAATCTATATCAATTAGATGTGAAGTCAGCTTTCCTAAATGGGGAGTTAAAAGAGGAAATTTATCTTGTTCAACCAGAAGGATTTGAAAAGAAGGGACAAGAACATCTTGTATGCGAATTAAAAAAGGATTTATATGGACTAAAACAGGCACCGAGATCTTGGTATGAGAAAATAGATAAATTCTTCTTTCAGCAAGGATTTAACAAAAGCAAGAATGATCCTAATTTATATGTCAAGACAGATAGAAATGGAGACATAGCATTAATCTCTATATATGTTGATGATCTAATAATAACAGGGAGTGCTGCTGAAATGATTAATGATATAAAAATGAAGCTATCACAGCAATTTGAGATGAAGGATCTTGGACAAATGCATTATTGTCTAGGTCTTGAAGTATGGAGAGATAATAAAAGAACTTTAATCACACAAAACAAATATACAAACGAAGTACTAAAAAGATTTCATATGAAAGGATGTAAAGCAGTGAGTACTCCTTTAGAACAAAATATCAAATTGAGAAATGATGATGGAACAAAGGAGGTGAATGGAACATTGTATCGACAATTAATGGGAAGCCTTAATTATCTCACTACCACTAGACCAGACATTGCATATGCAGTAAGCATACTTAGTCAATTTATGGCTAAGCCCCTTGAGAGCCATTGGATGGCTGCAAAAAGGGTCCTTCGATATTTAAAGGGAACTATCAATTTTGGTATTGAATATACTAATGATTGTAATTTTGAATTGACAGGTCATTCTGATTCTGACTGGGCCAGAAATCCAAATGACAGGAAATCCACCACTGGATGTGTGTTCAATATAGGATCAGGAGAAATATCATGGAGCAGTAAGAAACAACCAACAGTGTCCTTGTCATCAACTGAAGCAGAATATAAAGCCTTATGTAGTACCACATGTGAAGCTATATGGCTAAGAAGAATACTTGAAGATATTGGTGAAGCTCAAGAATAACCGACAGTGATCAGATGTGACAATAAAAGTACCATCAAATTGTCACACAATCCTATTTGTCATGCAAGGACAAAGCATATAGACACACAATATCATTTTGTAAGAGAAAAGGTCCAATCAAAGGAAATTGACTTAATATATTGTCATACAAATGAAAATGTAGCTGACATATTCACTAAGCCTCTTGGGAAGGCTAAATTTGAGACTTGTAGGAGTAAGTTATGTGTTGTAGAAAATCCAAATTATGTTGTAAGCCTCGCTGAGACTTAGATCAGCAGGCATGTCAATGAAGAGTATGTTTGTGTCCTATGTATAGAATGTCTGTATATGGTTGGAATTAAGGGGGAGTGTTGGATAAAAAATAATTCCAACCAAAGCCGTCGACTTCATTTAATGCTAGAACTGTCTCAGAGTTTCTCAAGAGTTCATTTAGCTTCTCGGAGAAGCCATCTCCACCGACATTCAGGGCTCGAGAAGCTTCTCAGTTGTATATAAATATCTGTTTGTTGTGAATGCAAATCATCAGTTGAGTGTAATTGCTGTGTTCTATGATATATTTATCTGTTGAACACAGCTTGATAGAATTTCCGTTTATACACACTGGCAATATATTTGTTTATATTGGGAATAAACTAACTTGAGTTGAAAACACATCGTGGCATTGTGTACCATACAACGCAATACTTGAAAGAGATGTTATATTTTCCGTCTGAAGTGACGCTAATTGTGGGGTTTACGGTGTCTAAGTGAAAAAAAATCATCAAAAAGATAAAAAGATACAAGTTTTGTTGCTTCACTGGTCGGTACATATAAAATGGGTCAGAAATAGAAGCTTCTTATTTCAAAAGAAGAGTGCGTGACCAAGAATTAACTCTAAATACATAGTACATGCATATACCTTGAGAATCACTTAATGGCACAAATTTTATAAAGTCAAACAAATTATCCATAATATTGTCGACAAATAATTGTATGTGAAGACTTTAAATGGCGCTGCTTAACTACGTGGATTATCGTCTAGACGTTTATTTCACGGGTTTACGTGATAAACTTCGTTTAAATTATTAAACCATGTTTATGGCACTTAAACAAATGAACTGCTAGCAAAGTACTTAGTAGTTAGGACTCAAACATGTGATCTCCCAACTATTGAAGCACTTAGCAGTGGAGACTCAAAGGAGATTTGATCCTGTGATCTCTCAACTAGAAAAGTACTTGGTAGCAAGAACTCGATCAACTAACTAACTCAACCAAGTAAGAAATGGAGGTAGATATAAAATATTGTTCGAACTATTTTGACAACTCATGATTATTTAATAAGAAAATAGTCAATTAAAATGAAAACAAATAAATTAGAATAATATTTAATAATAATAAAATTTTATTTCCAATATTAAATTATATATTTTTGTGTCTTATAAATAATAGCGACTCAAACAATATGATTTTAATATTTTTGGCTGCGTTGTGAACCTGAGCTCCAGCCCTAGCTATTCTATGCACAAGTGTTTGGCCTCCGCCCCCATGGCCTCCTTGGAGCCAATCTGGGAGCACCTCCCTCCAACGCAGGCTCCTCTCCATCGTCCCATGCTCAGCCTGATGCAACTGAGGTTGATTTTGCTTCTCTGATCGATTCTATGGGACCTCAATGAGCCAAATCGATGATTTGAAAGTTTGTAAAGAAACTGGAATCCATCCCTGTGATCTCGTTACTGCCTTCTTTGCCTTGGAAAGCAGTGATCTCTCTTGGTGAGAGAGGTTTGGTTGGCCAGCTTACTCGCCTTTGGCCTTCCCCCAAAACCATCTAGAAATGGGTTGGAAGAAACTCGGCGGAGTTCGCTCAAGGAAAAATTTCCATGCACTTCTATGGAAGAGGTTTCTATACCTTCCACTTCAAAACCAAGAGCGATCGAGATCTCATTTTTCGAATTGGTCCATACTTCATGGACACCAGAGGACTTTACTTAAATCACTAGACCCCCGACTTCCATCCAGAACTGGAAGTCCCAAGTTCTGTCCCAGTTTGGGGTAAGTTTTCTACACCTCCCTCTGAACTGTTGGGGAGATGAATCGGTGCATGAAATAGGAAATGCACTAGGCAAATATATTGACAGAAGCAAACCAAAAGACAACATGCAGGCTTGCGCAAGGATCTTCGTCAAAGTGGATTTTGGAAGAGGTCTTCTTGAAGCCATCAAGCTCAAGGTCATCAACTAGACACACATATAGCAGATGAATTACGAGCAAATCGATTTCAAATGCAAGGTATGTCACGATTATGATCATTTTGCAAATAGGTACAGTAAAAAATAAGAAATTGAAAAATTTGTAGAAGAAAACTAGGTCCGAAAATGGGAACAAGTCAAGAAAAAAAATACAGCTTCAAAATCTCAGCCTGTTCCCTCGCCTCCACCTCCTCCTGGATCTCCCTCTCCAACCTCTAGACCTTCTCCTCAACCCTCCTTCTCGATTCCTAAATCCTCCGCTTTCTTGGGGTCCAACCATTATGAAATTCTATCCAAAGCTCTCATTCCTTCTGAACCTCCTATTTCCTCCATCTCCCCCACCCCATCGCTCTGACCTCTCGTTCCCCTCCCCCTCCGGGTTCCCCCCCCGCGTCAAGGTTTCGTCTCTCATCAGGAGGACCCTCTCACCCTCTCCAGTCCCCTTCCCCACACATTTATTCGAGTCCTCACTCAAAATTAGTCAAAATAAACTCTTCTCTCCATTGAAAATACAAAGAAATTTTGAAGGAAATATAACTGAGAAATAAGGGATGACGCAGCAGTCAAAGACCTTTCCTTGGGAATGCAGTAGGCACTAGAAATCTTCCTAGAAAAAGGCTCCAAGAACAAATAAAATGTACAACAGGCCCACAAAGGGAAGGGTCCCTCAGCCACCACCAATAGTAAATAATGATAACTATCTCTTTGAATTGTAGAGGGTTGGGTCATCCCTCCAAAGTAAACTTCTTCAAAGACCTCATAAAAAATGAAAAAATAGACATCCTCTTAATCCAAGAGACAAAATTCAACAACCAAGAGATGGAAAACATAATAGAAAAATAAAAAACTTATGAAGGGCAAGAAATTTCAGCAAAAAGAGCTTCAGGAGGGATTTTTACTATCTGGAAAAAAGGAAAGTGGCACATGCAACACACAAGAAAGAAAGGATATTGGATAAACACAATTCTGGAAAATGCAGAAAATGGGGAAAAATCAACATTTACAATATATATTCTCCAAATCATTACAGGTACAAAGAAACATGCTTGAAGACTTTAAAAGAGAACACAATGGAGGATCAAGAAGAAAACCTCATTGTAGGAGGAGACCTTAACCTTATACTCAAGGTGAAGGAAAAGAGATGGGGCGCCTTTCCGTCAAACCCAAACAAAGAGACTCTAGAAGAAATCATGGAACAATGCAACCTTTTGGACATCCCTCCAAAAAATGGAAAATACACATGGGACAACAGAAGAATAGGGAATGTAAATATCAAAGAAAGGTTGGATAGGATTCTCATCAGGGACAGAATGGTGGCCAACTATAGTAGAGTATCCTCTAAAATCATCTCGTTAGCAACTTTAGACCACAAACCTGTACTAATTGAACTTAGAATGACCGAAAATTATGGACCCCTTCCTTTCAAATACAACTAGCTTTGGGGTAGCCATGAAGAATTTAAATAAGGGGTGGAAAAAATATGGAAACAAAATATCAGCGGTTGACCAACATACATATGGGAATCAAAACTAAGAGCCACCAAAGCAAGATTGAAAGACTCAGAAAAGGCCAACTACAAGGAACCACATAGAGAGAAAGAGCCCTTGAAGCATGAACTAACAAAAACCCAATAGGAAATGGAAAACACTGATAGAATAGTTGAGAAGCAGGCAAGTGAAAGAGAAATACAATGGAAGATTTACAGGAACACTAGACAAGAAGAAAAATCATGGAGGCTAAAATCAAGGCAACTTTGGATACAAGCTGGAGACAACAACACTACCTTTTTCTGTAACTCGGAAAAAATAAGAATAATAAAGAACAACATTGAAAAAATAGTCGGAGAAGAAGGGAGAGAAATAAAGATACAAGAAGATATTAAAAGTGAGGACTTTTAGCACTTTAAAACTCTCTTAACAGCTTTAGATAGCCAGGAAAGCTTAGAGGAATTCTTAATGCACATACCAAAGTTAATTGATGTGGAAAAAAAAAATTCCCTTCCAAATATGTCACAGAAGAATAAGTCATGACAACTATTTGGGATCTGCATCCAGAAAAGGCACCAGGCACAGATGGATTTCCCATTTCATTCTACTGCACCTTCTGGAAACTCATTAAAAAGGACTTAATAAAGATGATCAGATATGTTTTCAATACAAAAAATTCGTGGGATTTACCTATTCCACATTTCTCGCCCTCATTCCAAAAGATCCTCGTCCTTCCACCATCAACTGATTTAGGCCAATTTCCCTCTGCAATGCCTCTCACAAGATCATCTCTAAAATTCTTGTCAGAAGGCTCAAAATTTTCCTTCACTCTCTCATTTCGGAAAATCAAGAAGCTTTTGTCCCCAATCGTCAGATAGTTGACAACATCATCCTTATGCAAGAATCTCTTCACAGAAGTCTCTCTAGAAATGAAAAATGATTCATTGTCAATATGGATATGGCTAATGCATTTGACAGAGTTAACCTCACCTTCCTTGCATCTGTTTTTAATAGATATGGGTTTTCTGAAGATTTCATTAACATAATAAATGCCTGCACAATAGGACCTTGTATAGCCCCTCTCGTCAATGGCATACCATGTGACTTCTTCCAAACCTCAAGGGGCCTTAGGCAGGGCTTCCCCTTGTCACCTTTTCTTTACATCCTTATGGTTGATTACCTTAGTAGAAAATTGGACCATAATAGAAGAAATGCCACCTTAACAGGCCTCACTATCAACAGTGGAACTAAAAGAATAAACCACCCTTTGTTCGCTGATGAAACCCGCTTATTGGGTGGAGCATCTTGTATAGTTGCTAGAAGATTCAAAATCATTCTTGAAAATTTCATGGATGTTTCAGGAGGGTTGGTCAATAATGGAAAAATTTTCTATTTATAGCTAGAACACCCCCATAAGAACTATTCAGCAGATGCCACAAATTTTGGAAATTTCTTATCAGAAAAATTAGAGTCATTGTCAATATCTTGGGCTGCCCATCACCAAGAAAAATCTAAACACAGAAATTTGGCGCAAAAAGGCTGAGAAGATGAAAGTAAAAATTAAATCATTGGGTATGCTATGGTTAAACCAGGCAGGTCTAACCATCCTGATCAAATCCATTCTAGCATCCTTGCCCTTATACCAATTTGTATTAATAGCAGCACCAACAAGCATGCACAAGCAAATTGAAATTATCATCAGAAGCTTTTTATGGCAAGGAGGAAAAACTGAAACGAAAAAATTCAGCCTTGTAAATTGGAAACAAGCCACTGCTCATTACAAAAATGGAGGACTCTCCATAAAAAACCTTGGAACAATGTATCTGGCCTTAGGAAATAATATTGCATGGAGGTTCTTAACTAGAGAAAAACTTTGGTGGAAAGCAACACTAGAGGCAAAATACATTAATGCACCAAGAATGTCTATTTTCAAAAAATGTCCCCACATAAGACCTTGCACTCAAATATGGAAAATAATCTCCAAAGAAATTCATCTAATCAAGAATCACATTTCTATGAGGCCTGGAAATGGGGAACAAATCAACCTATCGAAGGAAAATATAATGGGAAATCGTCCCTTAGGCAACAATTCTGACATCAAAGAAATAAAGAGGTGGATGATAAGGGAAGGATACAAACAATTGGAGGAAATCTCCAATTGGGAACCCGATGGTACATGGAAAAATTGGGCTAGACCCAACCTGACCAATGACTTAACAAATCAATGGAATATCATGACCTCCCTTCTCACTGGAGCAGCACCAGTAGAAAAAAACACTCAAGATGCTTACTACTGGAAACCTACTGGAGGGGAGTGCTCAATCAATACTAGATATGAAAAAATCCAAGAACATCTGAAGAAACAGGAATGGAAATATTGGAAGTAGGCCTGGAACGTGAAAACCCTTCCAAAGATTAATATTTTCCTATGGACATTTCTACATAGAAAATCATTAACAACAGAAAAATTAAAAAAGAGAGGAATATGTGGACCATCTCAGTGCCCCCTCTGTCTCAAGGTAGAGGAAAAAATTCAACACCTCTTCCTAGAGTGTTCTTTCTCTAGAAAATGTTGGGAGAAAATGGTGTCACCTATTGAATCAAAATTGAATTATAGTCTCTAATTCAGTTCATAAGTAAATGAAAAAGCAACCTTCCACATTCCTTCAAAAATATATCCACAATTTAGAGATTTTGGAACAACTTTCCATCCTTTCTCTGCTGACAAATATGGTTAGCTAGAAATGGGAATATCTTCAAAGATAAAATTCCCAGAGTAAACATAGTAACTTAAAAATCTTGGGGATTGATGACTTAGTTTATTTTAGCTAAAGGGCTTTATGGAATAGATATGGCCCAACTCTAGAATAACGAGAGAAGCTGGATCAATTTTTCCTTCAACAAGATCAGCATCAGTCTCCTGCAAAAAAATACAAAGGTTCAACAAATCTGGAAAATAAGAAAGACTCAGGCAGAGTTTCAGAGTTGGATACACTCTCTCAACAAAGCTTTCCTTTTATTTGATGGAGCATCAAAGAAAAATCTAGGCAAAGTAGGATCAGGAGGCCTCATTATCCACAAGAATGAATCAAGACAGATATACTGTAACTAGGGATTACGAAAAATGTCAAATAATAAAGCTGAGGCTTATGGTTTCCTTCTAGGCCTCAAGATTCTAAGAGACAGAAAAATCAACAATGCAATCATTTTTCGATATTCCTCCCTTATCATTCAAGCAATAGTGACTAAGACTATTCCAAAAAGCATAAAACTTAATCAAATTCTACATATAGCCAAGAACATAGCAAAGCATATAGGAATGGTTAATTTCTATCATATCCTTAGAGTAAATAACAAGCAGGCAAATTCCCAAGCCAACGAGGGAGATCAAAGAATTTTTGGCCATGTCAAAATTGACGGAATCACAACCCATCTCCCTATACCATGATGTCTTCTCCTACTCCAGATTTTTCGATGCACCTCCATCCTTACATAGGACAGATGAATAGCTTCCGAGCCATGATAACATTCTCTGTCAACACTCACTTCTATCTCATAAAATTTTTCTCACATGATCTCCTAAAGCTCTCCAACATCTTGATATACAATACCCACACGCTGTTACTGTTACACATTCTCATGACTCCTCAACGAAGCACTGCCACTCTGCTCCCTTATAAAAATCATGATCCTGATAGAATTACCTTAGCATTTCTTGCAAATTCTAGCTTGCAATATCCTCCCTTCATGCCTCTTGGCCCCAAATCGCCCCCTCCTTCAATATCACATCCCCTTTCAAGCCTCTGTATGCACTGGCGTTGTGCTGGGTATCCCTTGCGTTTACATAGCGCTCCTCTCACTCTCCCCTCCCTCTGCTTTCTCCCTTTCATTCCCTTTCCTTCCTCTCATCTGGGGCTAATTTCCAATCCTCATTTAGCCTCGGTTACCTTGTTTTATCCAACCTGTAAAATCAGATTTTTCCTCTGCAAAGAAGGCAGAAGCACTGTTTTAAAAAATCAAAGCAACATCAACACAGAAGGTAGAAAAGTGTTCAAAGGAAAAACAATGTTAACAACAGCCAACAGAAAAGGAAGAAGCACAATTATCCACAACCTCTTCAAGCAAATGGATACAGTAGAAGTGAAAAATCACTCTTGTTCCTTTTGTAAATCCCACAAAGTGGCAATAAAAAATTTGAGGAGTCAAATCCAGCAAGTCAAAGCCCGCACTAAAGAAGAGATGGCCATTATTCGTTCGTAATGAGATACTTGCACCAAAGATGTAATGAAGGTTCAGAATTGATGCAATCATTTGGAAGAGTCTCTCAACTTTCTAAGTGAAGCTCTCAACAAAAAGTTAGAACAAGGATCCACCTCTCAAGATCATGGAAGCAGATACAGAGATAGCCAGAACACTGTGAAAATGATCCTCCATATCTTCAGGGTTTTCATGTTTTCATCGAGGATAATAGTAGACAATCTAGTTTAAAAAAAAAAAAAATATGAAAGTCAAATGTATTTTTCTTCTAGATCAGTTTGTCGGGAAATATACCACAAGTGTAATAGTTTCTACTTCAAAAAGGATAGAAAAAATAGCATCTATAGTAGCACTCATGGACTAATCCATCTTGTAAATTGATTAGGGTGATTTTGTAACGAGAAATTTTTTCTCCAAATTTTCAAGAAACTTGTGCTAAAAAAAATAATAAGAGAGACTCAAACGCAAAAAACTAAACACAAATAGTTAATTCCAAGCTTAATGACATGGTTGGAATTGTGTGGTCAAACCAATATTGTGGACAAATAATGATGTTGATTAAAAATAAAAAATAAAAAGGAAAAACTATACAAAATTAAAAGCATAAAATGAAAAAATTAAAGCCCTAAATGAACGCAATCGTAAGGATTAATAAACAACTTTTAAATTCAAATTCAAAAATAAAAAGTGGTGAAAGTTATTCTTTTAATCATCCAACTTCGACATCAAATGACAGAAGTGAAAGTTTCTTACATTTTCTTGATGGTCGACCTCAAATGGTAGGAGAATTGAGTTGTATGGACCTTTATATTATTGCAGGGTGATGGAATAATTCCTTGCATCAAGAAGAGTGAGTACCGCTAATAAAATGAATGAAATGACTCTCCAGGTGAGAACCTAGAGAGTGTACAAACACACTCACACACTCTGATGCATACAATCAAGAGAACAACCTAGTACATATAGGCTTTCTCACAATCGGGTGGTTTGAACCACTCCCTGAATATTAGGATCTAAGATCTAGAACTAGAATCTCAATCCTATCCTAACTTAACTTTCTCCATTAATTTCTAACACTCCCCCTTAATGGAGAAAGAGTACAGAACAATAACATATGATAACATATGCCTGCTGGTCTAGTCTCAGCTAGGCTTACAATGGGAAAAGACGTAAAAAACTTAGTAACAGAGTTTTCATCTTCGTCTTTATGCTTGTGAGACCATATTTGTTAATTCGTGGATGAGGCTTCATCTTCGCTTTCTTTGTCATGAGATAGTGATGTATATTCGCTTCATTTCTTCCCCAGTGATCGAAAGCTTGAACGCTTATCCTTGCCCTTTTGAAAGTTATCACAGGCTTAATAGGAAACTGTTTTCTCTCACCATTTCTGGTGTCATGCATGTAAATTTCAGCAATGTTTTCATCTGCACACACATAAATATTGATGAGATTATCACATTTTAAATTCTCTCTAGCTTTGTCTTCTTCTGCCACATCTTCGCCATCAGCTTCATGTGGCTCGTTGAATTGATCTTCAAAACTTTTTTCATCTTTACATCCTTCCTGAAGATCAACTCGTGACTCTTCAACATCAGGATCTTGCACAACTGATTGTTCCTCTTGTTTCTCGTGGTCATCAACAGAACCACATTGTTTTTCTAAAAAAATTGCAAACTTAAAAATACTACTCATGCTAATGCCTCAAAATGCCAACATGAGAATATCATCATCATCATCATTAGAAAAAATATCTAAAAATATAGACATGTTGTTAAAAGGTCCAACTTATCTTGTTTTGTCTTGCTTCTAGATTTCGACTCCACTCAGTCCTCTTACGAGCTCCAACAACCACGTTACCATGCACGCTGGAATCCTCCCTTTGGTATCTCTTTAATAGTAGAAACTTGTAGACTGTGGCTTATATGCCACGTAGGGCTTAGTGCCCTCAGTTCTTGCGATGAGCAACAAATGACCTCTCAACAAATTGAAAATGCTATCAATGTCTAATTCTGAAGCATGTAATTAACAATTTCTCATATGTCACATATTTATGAAAGAACGTAGCAAGTCAATTAATCACCTTAGGGACTTGGATCTCCCCCACTGTACTGCTACCTCCACCGTCGAGTCTCAAAGAACCTTATGCAGCCCAAACAACCTTACGCAGCCCGTTTGGGCCTGGGCCTGAACCTCGGCCCCTCCTGGGTCGAGGGAAATAAAAGTTTGATAAATATTTTTTTGTTTGTATCTTATTTGTTTGCTTGCCAATCCTTTGTTGCTGTTGTGTGGCTACAGACTGTTTGTGATGCCTGAGTATGTCTACGATGTATGGATGTGTTTACTGACTGAAAATATTTGCGACCATTTTGATTTTTTTTTATGTGGAGATGCATGAGATGGCGAAGCCACGAAGGAACCCTAGAGATCAATTCTAATTCAACCACTGACGATGACTTGCAGGACTTCAACTAAGGAGATCATTCTTAGCAGCTTAGAGTGAGACAAGCAGGTTTCATCATCAATCCAAGGGCCAATTCTTTAGGGGAACATTGCGGCTGCAAATGTTGTCATCGGTTCATCTGGTGTCCTGTTTCCTTCCAATGGAAGTTCATTCTGAATGCGGATTGAGGAGGTGTCATTTTGGGAGTTCAATCCAAATGGGCAGGAGGGCAGATTGTTGGAGCTATGTTATGCACTAGAGCTACAAATAACAAAATGATATGCACCTGTTGGGAGCCACTTCCTATTGCAAACTCAATTAATTTAGAATTTTATCGCAACGGAATCATGGTTGAGCAGAGATGGTGCCTGTGGGTTGTGGAGCAATGTGTGTGCATATTAATGCCTCGCTTGATCACCGTTGAGGAGTGAAGATTGTTGTTGTCTACATTTGTGGAGTGAATCTATGTTGAAGAAGTCTGTGCAAGCGAATTTATATAGTGTGTGATCTGGAGTGGCGTGCATGTGTATTAGTGGGCGGTTTATTTATTTTTTATTTGACTGCAAATCCACGATGCACTGTCTACAACTTTTATGTTGTATTTCTCCGATGATTTGGTGATTTTTTTACTGATAGTGGAGTTGTTCAAGCATTTCTCTGTCATGAAGAGAGATCGATTTTCTGCCATATGAGATCAGTGGTTGATCGATTTTTTTTTTTCTTGTGTTCTTCAACGCCTGTCTTGGAGTGCCTTTGAAACAAAGCATGAGAAAGAGTGATGCCTACTTGAGGAGCGTTGTGTGAGCAGCACTGTGCTGTTGTGGACCCTTATGGTAGTAGTCGCGAACTGTTCACTAATTCCGCTAACAAATGCCACAGCAGCCAAGCCTGTTTATTATGATTTGGATAAGAATTTTCTCAGTGAAGGTTCAATCCATGGATATCGATCCTAATCCAGTAGTGCGAGGCAAGCCGATTATATTAAAATGGAGCAGATTCTTGAAACGAGTCAGGAGAAATTTGAGATTTCTGGACGAGTACACGCAATCATTGACAACTTTGCAGAACGCGGATTGAAATCATTAACTATTGCAATGAAGGAAGTGCCTGGAAAATATAAATAAAGCCCTGGAGGTCCTTGGATGTTTTGTGTATTGTTTCCATTGTTTGATCCTCCTTGACATGACAACACTAAAACAATTAGGCGAGCTCTCAAGCTTGGAGTTTGCATGAAGATTATTACAGGTGAAAAATAGCATATACGCATGGCATTTTATTTCCGGCAGTGGAAGAGTATTCTATATGCATTCTATATGCATTCTGTATGAGGACATGACGGTTGACGAATTCATGGTGGAGCCCACGCTGGGAGGTTTGAGTTCTGACTAGGTGAGAGAGATGCAAGATAAGGTAATAAGTTTGATTCAAGTTGAGTTCCGACTTGTCAGATGTGCTGGATCTGGTTGAAAGCACATTCGACATCAACACAAATAGAAACTCTGGTGTTCGCAGTGCAAAAGGCTTTGTGTGGTGTTGGGATTATGCAACACATGTTGACGTGGCTGCTAGGATCAAATTTTTCGTGGATCCGTTGTTATATGGCGTAGCGGAAGTGTGGTAAGATTCCCGATCTGGATCCGGGCCAGTGTGAGGAGATTAGCCTGGCAGATGTGAGAAGGCATGTTTGGAAGTCTCTTGTGTCGGCACTAGATGTCCATCGACGATTATGGAGAGCTGAATATGGTGCAATGAGCATGGATGTTTGTTGTGTTAGTTGCGTTACTATGCCAACATTACTGCAGATATGACCTGTGTGTCGTTGCATGCTCTAGAGAAGAGCTGGTAAGTCTTAATGGATTGTGAACCCTTTGTGGCTGGAGAGCCTTCATGGCGGTGATAAGCCTAGGTGGCTGGAGAGCCTTCATGGTGGGGATAAGCCTGGGTGGCTCGAGAACCTTTGTGGTGGTGATAAAACTTTGTGGCGGTGATAAGCCTTCGTGGCTGTGGTGAGCCTTCGCGGCTGTGATAAGCCTTAGTGGCTGTGATAATCCTTCTTGGCTGTGGTGAGCCTTTGTGGCTGTGATAAGCCTTGGTGGCTGAGTTGAGCCTTGGTGGCTACATTGTATCTCCTCAAAGCTGAGCGCCTGAGCGGTGGAGGTGAATTACTGCTTGTTGAAATGTGAATTAGCAAGCAGGTGAAAGGGTGTTGCTCATTCATGAAGCAACGTGGAATAGTGTACAAGCACACTCACACACTCTGATGCATACAATAAAGAGAACAACCTAGTACATATAGGCTTTCTCACAATCGGGTGGCTTGAACCACTCCCTAAATATTAGGATCTGAGATCTAGAATTCGAATCTCAATCGTATCCTAACTTAACTTTCTCCATTAATTTCTAACAACCGCCAATTCAGCTTCAATACTCTGTCAGGGTGCTTCATTTGCTTCTGAAACAATTATTCCATAATCGAATAGATATTTGTGTAAACAACACAGGGACATAAAAACGAAACACGTGAAGAAGTTAACTCTCCGTCTCTATTTACTGAATTTCTGGTAACACTTTCAAATGACAAAATTACTTGTGAATGGTTCTCTTTGTGACGGGTTACATCTTAATTTATGCCGTTAAGTGATTCTGAAAGTATATGCCTGTACTCTTTATTTAGAGTTAATTCTTGGTCACGCCCTCTTCTTGTGAAATAAGAAGCTTCTATTTTTGGAATGATTATGTTGGACACGCATCACTTGTGGGATAGTATTTTTTATCATAGTTGCTAAGTTTAAATTCTAATTTCATTTGAATTAGATAAGATAAAAATTCAGACGGAAAAGTTTTATGGAAAAGTTCTAGAGTATATATCTTATAAACATTTAAATATATATTTTTTTTTCTTGTAATAATAATGTCTTGTTATTTTCTTCTTATTTATTTTGAAATTTAAATCATTTTTAATAATTTTAATCGATATAAACAATTTTAAAAATACATTTTACTTACCAAAACTACAACCACACTTTTTTTAATTTCCAAATCTCTCTTCTCTTTTAAATTTAAAACTTCTCTCCTACTTTCAAATCTTATCTAAAATATTTTTATAATTAATATTTACTTAAAAATTAAATATCAAAAAATCCAAACCACCTTTCATTAATTTCAAATTTTACTTAAAATATTTTATAACTAATATATATTTAAAATTTATTTATTCAAAACATATTTTTATAAGATTGCTCTTTTACTTTAACTTTTTGCTAAAATTCTTAATATATATATATATATATATAGATTATATTTAAAAATTAATTATTATAAAAGTTATTTCAAGATTTTACTAGAATTCTTTCTTTCCAAATTATTTCTGAAACTTTTTAAAATCTGTAAGGAAACACTGAAATTGGAAACCTGTAAATTTTTTCCACTCAAATAATTTCCATTAATAACTTGCAATCCAGCATGCTTTAGATTTCCTGCTTGCAATTTATTTTGTGATTAAAATCACTGCACTCACTATTCTTAGACAGACAAATTAAGGCAACTTGTACCTTTTTGATGATTCATTTTCACTTAAAAACCCCAGACACCACAATTAGCTTTACCTCACACCATAATCAATAAATCTAATGCTATAGCCAATTAATGTGATGGAAAATATATGCCACCCATCCACGTACATGTAACATATATTATTTTCACTTAGAAACCACGAACACCACAATTATCTTTACCTCACACCATAATCAATAAATCTAACGCTATAGTATATTAATGTGAGGAAAAAAATATGCCACCCATCCACGTACATTAACATGTATTACCCCACACATTAATAAGAGGTTCTTACAATGGATTCATTGATCCCCATTTCACACATCTAATCTAACCTGTCTCTCATGTATTTCGTTGTATGGTACATAATGCCACGATGTGTTTTCAACTTAAGTAAGTTTATTCTCAATATACATGAAGATATTGTGAGCGGCCATAAACAGAAATTCTATGCAGCGGCTCAACCGATAAATATGTCATTAACGACCTATAAACCACTTAGCATAAAACATTATCACAACATTATTATAAAGACGTAATTATGTTGTAGTCTAACTAAACTGCTTTTTTTTCTGAAAATTATGGAAATTTTGATAAGATTTTAAGAAAATTCGGCAGGGATTTTTCTAAATCCAGGTTATAACTATCAAACTTTAATATTTTAGGTGAGGTTTTGGATGGTGCTGAATCTAGTTCTATCATGAAAATCATGATTCAAAAACTGTTATTGTAAGATTTCTTAATTTTTTTGACTGAAATTCCAACCAATTTTAAACATCCAGAAAATTCGTCCATCTCGTTAGACAACTCCTATCATTAATAACATATAAACCACTTGGCACAAAATTCATCACAACATTATTATAAAGACACTAGTTGAAAAATCGGATAACAAGAAAACACTAAAGAAAAACGGATACATCATTCATTTCACATGCAACAGACTTTGGCATTTCCCTTTTTGTTTTTTTCATTAAACCGTAAGAAGAATTCGCATATTTTGTTAACACCAAACATTCAAAAATTATAATAGTCACTAGATGAAAATTGAAAATTTTCTAAAGTATTCTCATTAGTTCCTAGGAGTCTGAAGTCATAGAAATGAGCATGTTCAATTGAATAAACTTTAGCTTCATCACAATGTATAACAATGTTTTGTCTCCCAAACATTCTGAAATCGTTTTTTTTTTTGCGGAAATGAGTCGGTTCAACTACATAAATTTTTGTTTTGGAAAGTGTCTTACAAGGTTTTAAGTTCATGTTTATCACTGATTTATAATATAAGGTTTTAAGTTCATGTTTTCATTTATTATAAATTTTAAATAATTTTTATTTTAATAAAACATGTTTTTTAATATTGATATAAAAAATTATAATATATATATATATATATATATATATATATATATATATTTTAAATTTAGTAGTATCTTACTATTTATTTAAATTGACAAAATGAAAGTTAGATTAATATGTGTTACATTAATGTGTTTCTGTTGAGCTCAACCTACTTGTAGAAAACTAGGTCTGTTGGTCATTTTACAGATTTATAGGTCATCCAAAACATAAAGAGTTTAAAGTGATCTCTTGCTATCTTAAGAGATCTATTGTCTATATTAACATATATAAACATATAAAAAAATTTAATGCTATCTGTAGTATGCATAACAAAAAAAAAAGGAATTCAGAATATTCAATCTTCAGATGATTCAATAGGTGTCGGGCCCTTGACACTTGACCCGGGCATATCAACCTCGTGCAGATTCTCGTGTTGCCTATCAATTCGTCCTAGGTGGACATTCTGATGATGTTGTTGTAGATGAATCTCTTGAATGTTCTTGCATATTTCAGCCAGAATTGAGGCAGCCCTGCGGATCCCCCCAATCTCTTGCACTGTTACAATCGCTTTAGCCAATAAACATTTCATGGTCCATTAAATACGAATATATTGTTGAAAAAATAACAGTCTACCTCTACTATGACCAGGATACATTAGAATTGGATCCATGTCTTCCTTGGGAAGCTCATACTCGACCTTAGTTCTGACATCCTGTTCCCACCCAGAAATCAGAGATTTAACATGGCTGGGTATTCCTTCTAAATAAGCCTAAAATGGATTCTCCAAAAAATATTTCCTAGACTTCTTACTTCTTTTGTTTCTGCCCACTTTAGCCTTCCATTTATACTTACCTTCCTTTCTACTCGATTGAGCTTTAACCATTTTGATTTGAAACTGGTCTTCGAGAAAACGTGTGTTCACCTAGCTCCACACCGAGTACTGACTCGACGTCCGATGGCCTGAGCGTGAAAATTTCTAGGAAGAGTTGCAGACAAAGACAACATAAAAATATTGAGGTCAAAAAGGTGGTTTACATTGATGTTCTTCTTACTGAATGCGAATATTTTT